>PVHP010022174.1:0-28578 GCA_004024765.1 Zapus hudsonius
AGAGAGAGAGAGAGAGAGAGAGAGAGAGAGAGAGAGAGAGAGAGAGAGAGAGAGAGCACGCACCAGGGCCACCACCTTGTGGATCTGGTTTATGTGGGTCCTGACGAAATGAACCCCGGGGCCTTAGGCACTGGCGGCAAGTGCCTTAACCGCTGAGCCGTCTCTCCAGCCCTTCACACAAATTTTGAGAGACATTTTTTCTTCTCCCCCCTCCATCAAGAGTGAATATGGCTTTCTCTCTTCCCACATCTTCATCAGCATCTGTCCGTCCTTCTCTTGAGGGTAGCCATTCTGACTGGGGTTAGAATCTCCAAGCAGTTTTAATTTGCATTTCCCTGATGCTTAAGGATGTTGAGTACTGTTTCAAGTATTTCTTGGTCATATGAATGTCTTCTTTTGAGAACTGTCTGTCCGGCTCATTAGACCACTTATTGATTGGCTGGTTTCTTTGGTGTTTAATTTTTGCAGTTCTTTATACACCTCAGCTATCTCTGCCCTGTCTGATGTGTAATTGACAATGCTCTTCCTGTTCTGTAAACTGTCTCTTCTTTCTGGCGATTGTTTCCTTTGCCAGTGGAAGCTTCTTGACTTCATACAATCCTATTTGTCAATTAAGGGATTGTTTCCTTTTCAGAGAATCCTTGCCTATTCTTGTATCTTGCCTTGCCTATGTTTTCCTCTGAAAACATCAAATCTTTTAAAAAATATTTTATTTATTCATCTGTAAGCAGAGAGAGAGGAGAGAGAGAGAGAGAGAGAGAGAGAGAGAGAGAGAGAGAGAGAGAGAAATTCATTTGCACCAGCTAGAGGTCCTGGTGCACCCAAACTCTTTTTTAAAAATATCATTAAAAATATTATTTATTTTTTTATTTGCAAGGAGAGAGAAAAAGGGAGAGAGGGAGAAGAGGTGCTCCAGAGCCTCTTGCTGCTGCAAACGAACTCTGGATGAATGCACCACTCTGTGGATCTGGCTTCATGTGGGTACTGGGAAATCGAACCCCGGCCTTTAGGCTTTGCAAGCAAGCGCCTGAACCGCTGAGCCTAAATCTCACTTTTTTTTTTTTTTTTTTTTTTTTGTAATTTTGAGGTGGAGTCTCACTCTAGCCCAGGCTGACCTGGATCTCACTCTGTGGTCCCATTCTGGCCTCAAACTCATGGTGATCCTCCTACCTCTGCCTCCCAAGTGCTGGGATTAAAGGTGTGTGCCACCACACCCAACTCAAACTCTCTCTTTCTACGTGTTTCTCTCTCTCCCAAATAAATAAAAACATATTTTAAAAAAGAAAAGGGGTGAGTCAGAAATAGGGCATAAAAAGAAAAAATAGTTTGAAAAAGGAAAAATATTGCCTAATAATGAAAAAGTGTAAATAAAATTTGATGAGTATGTGAAAATGAATAATGAAAACTTTAAATGAATTAAATTAAAAATTCTGCTAGGAGCTGAGCATGGTGGCACACACCTTTAATCCCAGCATTTGGGAGGCTGAGGTTGGAGGATCACTGTGAGTTCAAAGCCACCCTGAGATTACACAGTGAATTCCAGGTCAGCTTGAGCTAAAAGTGAGACCCTACCTCAAAAAAAAAAACAAGAAAACAAACAAAAATCCTGCTAAATGTGTAGTAAAAAAAAAGAAAAAAAAAAGGAAATTACAAAGATGGGAAAAGAAAGGATGAGTATTGGAAATTAGAATTTTAACTTAATGAGCTGTCTTCCCTATAGTTCACGCTGTTGCTGAGTCTGTCTAGGACAAGGATCTGATGTCTGCAAAGCACTTGGTACCTTTCCTGTGTACCAGGGACTTCCACTGGCTCCACTTAGCTTTGCAGTCTGTGGGCTGGGAGAGTTCTGTCACTCTCCCAAGACCCCTATTGCAGAAACCGTGCCTAAAGAGATGCCAATGAACATTTGCTCCCCCAAGGAAATGCATCGACCGACTAAAGCACTCTACCAAAATACCATCCTGATGAAACAGTGAGCTTACTTACAGGAACATGGATGACCCCACCGAACATCTAACATCTAAAAAAGTCTCATCCCAGCATGGACACCAACCTCCCCTTAGCTGTACAGGTGGAGATCCTGTGCCTTCTACCTTCTACATACCTTGTCTCCCGCTGAGACCACAGCTGGCACTGCAGGCATAGCTGAGATCTGGGGTGAGGGTCTAAGGACTGTCCCCAGCTCCCTCCTTCTAGGAGGGAGTGTCAACAGGCCCAGTCTCCAGGGACTCTTCACAAGTGGTTGCAGGTCTTTCTGATAAAAATGGCAATGACTGTTTTTCTCAAAGGATCACCCCACACAACCCTCTAGGTCGTGCACTCTCGGGTGGCTGTGTTAGCTGAGGGGTGTCTTCCAAGTGTGATCCGTGTGTGGGAAGAATGGGCGCAAGCAGAGGACTGTACTTCATCCTCCAGGGTACTCCTTTCCCTAGGGGGTAGATGCAGCTGTGGGTATGAAGTCCACCCATGGAGCTTCATGCTTCTTGGGCTCTGTAGTAGTCAGGGACAGATAGGTGGCTAGGAATTCCATCTCCCTGCTGTCCTCAGGCTCAAAGCCATCCAACTCAAATTATTCTCAGCAGATGAGATCTGCTCCCAACTTCCAGAGGTGGGGGTAGGGGCTAGCCTTCCCTACGCACTTCCTTGCCTGAGCTCAGCCTCCTGCCACCTGCTTGTCAGTGTCTGGCCACGTCTCTGGGTCTCTCCTCCTCCAGGGCTAGTGGCAGGCCAAGTTGAGGTCCTCTTGACCTGAGGTTGTCTCCTGATCTCAGGTCCCAGGGGAGCTCAGTTTTTAACAGACTTTCTCTCAAGATAGAGCCTGGTCTGGCCTCTGAGGGACAAAATGGGGTTTTTCTCTGCTGCTGACCCATCTGTCAGTGGAATCACTGCCTCTCAACATCTGCAACTGGATTTGAGGCTGAAGGGTGGACTGCCTCAGTCTGTCATCCAGCTTACCTTTTCAAAGTGTCTACCCCAAATGAGCCTCACTGCACACTCTAACCTAACTATCCTTAGTTCCTATTTGCTATGCTCTCCAGGCCCTTCAATGAGCTGGCTACTCTCCTCTGGACCAAAGTCAGTGATTATTGTTCATAAAAAGTGGTAGGCTGTTTGTAATTAATTGCTAATATTAATCTCCCCATGTTACACTACTTTATCTGTGTCTGAATTTCCGATTACAGAGAAAAACATTGGAAACTATCCAACAATTGGGAAGAGATGAATAAATGATATAGACATATTTGCTTATAAATATGGAAAGATTTTCTCCTATAGCACAATACACATTGTATATATAAACTGGGTGTGATGGTGCACACACCTTTAATCCCAGCATTTGGGAGGCAGAGGTAGGAGGATTGCTGAGAGTTTGAGGCCACCCTGAGACTACATAGTGAATTCTAGGTCAGCCTGGGCTAGAGTGACACCTGGCCTCAAAATAATTTTTTATATATATTAACTTTTTTTGAAACAGTGTCTCACTCTAGTTCAGGCTGACTTGGAACTCTGTAGCCCAAGTTTCCCTCAAACTCACAGCGATCCTCCTACCACAGCTTCCTGAGTGCTGGGATTAAAGATGTACAGTACCATGCCCAGCTGTATTTGTTTAAATATATATATATATATATATATATATATATATATATGTGTGTGTGTGTGTGTGTGTGTGTGTGTGTGTGTGTGTGTGTGAAAAAGATAAAAGTACATTTTTAACCTAGGGGATTTTTCTGCTTATGTTTTCCTATACCTAAAACTTTTACTGTGCTATGCTTTTATTACTTATTTATGGCAAAATTAAGGAGACCGTGATGTTTACTGAATAAAGATGCTAAGAAGTCTTACCAGTTAAATGCACAGGATCGTAACCACTTTATTATAAATTCTATTAGCAATTACACAGGCTATTAGTAAGGTGGTCGTATTCATTTCCATTCTTGACAGCCATCTTTATACTTGTAGTCCACTGAAATGCTTTTTAAAATCTAGAATCCTAAAATTTACCTTTCCATTATATATTTGGGCCACTGAATTAGAAAGGCAGGTGACATGGTCCATACCAGTCAGAATCTTGTTAGGTAGCAATCCTGTCTTCTCATGCAGGTCATCTGCCAAGTTTCCTAACCTGACACCAATCTCAATCAGGAAGGACATACACATTCCGCTCAACAATGAGCAGTCTTAGAAAGTAGCTTAGGAAGGACTAGAAATCCATCACTCCTAAACCAACCCCCATCTCTCCCTATCCATATCTAGGCTTTCTCCTAGAACCTCCATATTACCATTCCTTGATAAGCATGGTCTAAGGCTCTCAGGCAACCTATGGAATTTTTAATTTTTGACCCATGAAAGCCTGCAGTAAAGGGGATGGGAAGGGGGGACATTGGGGAATTGGGGATAACAACTCATTGTTGGCCCACTAAATAATGTAACTCATTATGGACAATAAAAAATTTAAAAAAAACATCAGAAATGCTGTTCAGGGCTGGAGAGATGGCTCAGTAGTTAAGGCTCCAGCCTTCAGAGTCTAGCAACTTGGGTTTGATTCCCCAGCACCCACGTAAAGCCAGATGCACAAAGTGGCGCAAGCATGAGAAGTTTGTTTGCAGCATCTGGAGGCCCTGGTACATCCATTCTCTGTCTCTCTCTCTGCTTGAAAATAAATATATAAATTTAAAAAAAAAAAAAGAAAGCCTGCAGTAAAGATGAGAGCAGAGGCCAGAGAGACAGCTCAGCAGTTAAAGGTGCTTGTTTGCTAGCCTGGGGTTTGAGTCTCCAGTACCCACATAAAGCCAGATGCACAAACTGGCACAAGGCCTAGAATTTGTTTGCAGTGAGGCCCTGGTGTGTCCATTCTTTCTGTTTGCAAGTAAACTAAAAAAATAAATAAATAAAAGGGGCTGGAGAGATTGCTTAGTGGTTAAAGCAGTTGCCTCCAGAGCCTAAGGACCCAGGTTTAATTCCCCAGTACCCACCTAAGACAGATGCACAAAGTGGCACGTGCATCTGGAGTTCATTTGCAATGGCTCACACACTCTTTCTCACTCTTTCTGCTTATAATAAATAATTTTTTAAAAATAAAAAAAAGCTGAGAACAGATTCAGCCTAAGGTTAATGCATTATCACATTGTTCAAACTAGAAAACTTGCTACAGTTAAATGGTCTTAGACCTACACTACTAGGCCACATGGTAGAAATCCCATTGTTTAAGAGAAAACTGTCATGCATTAGAAATTATTTTTTAAAGGATTCTTGTCTAGAAGCTGGAAGGATAATTAGATCAAGGGCCATGATGAAAGCACCCATTCACCAGTAATCAGCTGTGTAATTTTGAAAAGCCACTTAGGTGCCTCCGAGCAAGTTCCTTGACATGTGGAAACAGAGGTGACACCTAGCCTTAGTCATACTGTAAGTCAGGAGGCAAGCCCAGGAAAATACTGGCTTCATTTGGATGAAGGACCAAAATGTCTATGATTTGTTCTTTGAGAAACACCCTAGGAGACCGTTGGGCTTGCTGGCTGCAACCCTGGAGACACCTGGGTCAATGTCTCCGAACCCTCCTTTGTTCCTAAGGTATCAAGGCAAAGTTTCTTTTGCTTAAATCTTAAGAACTCTGGTGGTACAGCAAAACCATTACACACTGTCCATTAGGTGTGCAAACTAGAGGGAGCACAATGGCAGGCCATCTATAATCCTCCATTTCTTCATCCGTAAGTGGGAATAAGGTGACCACACTGCTCTCAACTGTGATGATGAAGACAATGCATGTAAAGTACTTAGCGTGGCATTTGGTACAAACAAAACAATGGCTGGTCAGGGCCTTGGGCTTTTTTGATTTTTTAAGTAAAAGGCACTTGAGCAATTATTCCCATTAGGTGAGCCAAGCCTCTAAGATGGAAATAATTATGGTCATAGAATCCACTTTCCCACAGGTAGGAATAGGTTCTGATAATGATTATACAGGATGCCCACATGTGTTACATAATTGGTCTCCATCCTGAGCTTAGAAGGCATTTGTCCAGGGTGCATTATTCCTCCCACGCCAAATTGTTAAGACTGAAGGATAACTGACTGTTTAACAAAGAACATCTCAGCACTCGATACAGTGAACTTGGTCCTGACACTCCTAAAACTTAAGAGTTAAGGGGGTGTATGAGCCAGATGAGCTGACAGTCAAGGTTCTTTGACAAGGACAGTTACAAAATCATGCCCACATATTAAGATCTGTAACTGCCAATGTATTCTAGGTTAGAGGGCACGCTGGCTTGTGATCAATGCTACAGCTCCTTAGTTTTCCCACATTCCTCCACTAACTACTCCATACTGATCAGCATTTTGTCCTCACTTGTTTGAACATTATTTGCAAGGCTTAGTGACAGTAGAAAGAACCAAGGAAAACATTTCAACAAACAGCAAAGTCCCAAGACTCCACAGTCCTAAAGTAGGAACCCTCAGACCCTGTGTATTTCTCCATTGCTTTAGCACAGTATAAACTGGAATGTGTTTGGGAATGTCAGCTGAGACAAAGATGCCCATTGGCTGGTGCTGTCAGAATCTGGGAAGAGGGAGGAAATTCATTCTAGTACTGATGTGTAGGGGCTTGAACCTCAATTGTGAGGACTGTGGGAGGCTAGTTTTTAAAATGTTGAGGAGTTTCGAGTGTGGAATAAACTGTGAAGGAAAACAGAGATCAGGGTGAGCTTGAGACTATATATATTTGAGGGTGGGGGAAGAGAGAGTGCATCTGGACATGCCAGGTCCTCCTGACACTGCAAACAAACTCCAGGTGCATGCAGCAGCTTGTATGTCTGTCTTTACATGGGTACTGGAGAATCAAACCCTGGCCATTAGGCTTTTCTAGCAAGCACCTTTAACTGCTGAGCCATCCCTCCAGCCCACTTGTTTTTAGTATGTGGAGATGGATGGATGAAAAACAGGTATGGATGTATACATTTCTAGATCTGTCTAGAAAGGAAGGGTACAGTGGCAAGAAACACAGCCCAGCTCCAGGTCTTGGGTTCCACATGTCATTCTTCCCTAAAGTAACCAGGATTCTTCAGAGAAATGGCTGCTCCCAGGACTGGGGTAGGGAACATTCCAGATGACATCTTGAGTTGCCAGAAATGTAAGGAAGTGTTTCAAGAACCATGGGACATGCAAAAGGGCACTGATGCTGGTTTGGAAGTGTTCTCACCAAACAAACCCAGTACCACTTGCAGAATTCAAAATAAAATACCATATGTAGACATAAAATGGAAATTTCTGTTTCCTATGGATACAAGCACATGGGAAAAGGAAGCTACCTTAGAATGCCAATCAAAATGTAGAAGCAATGGTAGAACTAGGAAATTTCCATTTGGCAATAAGTGACTCAAATAAGAATTGTTAACAGATGCTAAGACTAAGGGGTAAGCATTTAAGAACAGGATATCATCAGTCTCAAAGTAGCTACCCCACAAAAAAACTTATTCCTCATTAATAAGTACCTGTGGGCTTTTTGTTTGTTTGTTTGTTTTTAGAAGTAGGGTCTCACTCTAGTCCAGGCTGACCTGGAATTCACTATGTAGTCTGTAGTCTCAGGGTGGCCTTGAACTCAAGGCAAACCTCCTACTTCTGCCTCCCAAGTGCTGGGATTAAAGGCATGTGCCAAGTACCTGTGGTTTTTATTCACATGGGATATACAATCATGTTTACATAAGAGGGGAAGGAATTAATTTCCTGGTTGGAGAAACTTTGAAGGAATTGTAACCAATTGTTAAAAATTACTATCACCAATAATGGGGAAATTGACCCTATGTACCTCTTGATATAATGTAGAAAAGAACTCAGTACCACTTCTCTGGTTTTATGGCCCAAAATTCATAAACCAAGTTGAGTCACTGAGAAACATTTGACAAAGCCAAATGAGGGTCATTCTACATAATGTCCTGCAACCTTCCAAAGTGCCCAGGTCATAAAGGCAAAACCAAGAAACTGTTCTGGATTGAGGATGACTAAAGGGTAAACATAATGCTGTGAATGCATCGCCCTGGATTGGATCCTAATCAAAGAGAACTTATAAGGACACTTTAAAAATAACTGGCAAAACATTTGAATGAGGCTTGCGGAATAAATGGAAGAATTTGATCAATGTTTGTTTTCTGATTTTGATGGAAGTACTGTAGTTATGAGGAAGTCTGGTTTCTCTATTTAAGAATACACACTTTGGTGGGGGGGGGGATGTGCTGGAGAGATGGCTTGGTGGTAAAGGCCCAATAACCTGAATTCAATTCCCCTGTCCTGTACCCACATAAAGCCAGATGCATAAAGTGGCGCATGGCGCCCCCATTCTCTTTCCCTCTCTCTCCCTGCAAATAAATAAAAACAAATAAATAGTGTGAAGTGGCACATGCCTGTAATCCCAGCCCTTGGAAGGTAGAGACAAGAGGCTTTAGGAATTCAAGATCATCCTTGGTTACATAGCAAGTTCAAAGACAGCCTGGGTGGGCTACATGAGACCATTAAAAAAAAAATCAAACCCAAAGTGTTTGGGATTAACGTGATATAACTACCATTTAATATCACATATTGTTTACCCTTGTATTTCCTTTCCGGTACTGAGCCATGCTGAACTAGAGCATGGGGTAAACTGGATATTAAACAATGGCATCAACATCAGCAAGTCACAAGTCCTTATGAATCCTTTGGATAAACTGCTTCATCACTCAGCACTAAAAATCTGAGTAAGACCCAAAGAGTCCATTAACAATTTCACACAAAAGTACATTACATTTTATGGTTCCCTTCCACTATAACAGAGATTTTTAAACTCTACAAATGCCCATCACACCCTCCAGAATCACACGGTGATTTCCAGAGCTAAAATATGGGCCTGAGTGATGCACGAGAAGCACCCACAAGACAGCCATATGTGTAGGGAGAGGGGAATGTGAGAAGTGGGAGACATCATCACTTCTTTTAAATTTGCTTTGGTAATTTGAGGTACTTTCTCATAAGCAAAACTGGTATGGTTCAAGCGAACATCGGAGTAGAAAATGGTACCAAAGATGTGGGGAAAGTGGACCCTTACACACATGCTGACGGGGACGTGAAATGGTATGCCACTTTGCAACAGTCTGACAGCTCCTCAAACATTGAAGCACTTTACCATATGATCTTGTCATTCTATTCCTGGGTATACACAGAAGAAAACTGAAAATATATATTCATAATTTTAAAAACACACATGAATGTTCACAGCAGCATTCTTCATAATTGCCAAAAATAAGTGGGAACATCAACTGATAAGTCATAAACAAAATGTGTTATGGGATGTAACTTAGCCATGAAAGTGATACTGAAGGTGGGCAAGGTGGTGTACACCAATAACCCCAGCACTTCAGAGGGCTGCATGTTTGAAGCTAGTCTGAGCTAAATATGACAAGGACACGTCTCAACACAAACAAACAAAACAATGACCCTGGCCCAGGCTACTACATGATGAGCCTTGAAAGCAGTTACTAGAGATAGAAGAGGACACAGCAGGCCACATGCATGACTACTTTTAGTACATGTCCAGAGCAGAAAGACTAATGGTTGACATGGATGAGGAAGGAAAGTGGGGTGCACGTGGGTATGAAGATTTTCTTTTTTTTTTGGAATGATGAAAATGTTATTACATAGCAGTGCCTGCAAATTCTGAATATACCAAAACCAATAAATTTATACTTGAAAAGATATATAAATTGTGTCTCAAAATTAAAAAAATAAATAAATACTCCTGGGATCAAACCCAGGCCTCATACACATGCTCTACCAATGAACTACATCCCCAACCTCTCCCCACCATTCATTTATTTATTATTATTATTTTTTTTTCGAGGTAGGGTCTCACTCTAGTCCAGGCTGACCTGGAATTCACTATGGAGTCTCAGGGTGGCCTTGAACTCACGATCCTCCTACCTCTGCCTCCCGAGTGCTGGGATTAAAGGCGTGCGCCACCACGCCCAGCTTTTTCTTTTTCTTTTCATTCATTTATTTTTGAGACAGTGTCTCAGACTGGTCTTGAACCAAATGTGGGTAAGGTGCTTGCCTCCAAGTGCTGAGACTATAGACAAGTGTCACCACAGCCAGTAAAATTTCTTTTTAGTCATCAACTCAAAGTTCACATGCTGTGCTTATACCTGCTTCTCAAAGGTTCTCTGAGCTCATGCTTATCTCGTTTCTAAACTTTTCTTAGTAACTAAGGTTGCACCAAAAGTCTTAATTTCAGGAATTTTAGTAGAAACAGACAAAAGTATTCCTCTTCCAATGACATTAATTAGCATAGCCATCTTCAAGTTACTTTCAAGTTTCATTCCTGTTTACCGGACAATAACGAGGCCAAAAGTAAATTGTTTTAACATTGGTATTATCATGTGAAAAGTATAGCTAGATGTTTTAAAACATAACTACAGGCTTCCTTTCCCCTGGAAGAGACATAGAACTGTAGGAACTCTGAAGCCAGGCGTGGTGGCGCACACCTTTAATCCCAGCACTAGGGAGGCAGAGGTAGGAGGATCGCCGTGAGTTCGAGGCCACCCTGAGACTACAGAGTGAATTCCAGGTCAGCCTGGGCTAGAGCGAGACCCTACCTCGAAAAAACAAAAAAAGGGCTGGAGATGGCTCAGTGGTTAAGGCACTTGCCTCCAGTGCCTAAGGCCCCAGGTTCCATTCCCCAGGACCCACATAAGCCAGACCCACAAGGTGGTGGCCCTGGTGCGTGCTCGCTCTCGCTCTCGCTCTCTCTCTCTCTCTCTCTCTGCTTGAAAATGAATAAATAAAATATTAAAAAAAAAGAACTGTAGGAACTCTGTACAGTAGCAGGAGTTCAAGAGAAATGTTTTATAAGTGCTAAGAAGAAACTACACCCCGTATGTATGTATGAAACACTGTTTTATACATCTGGCTTTAATATCAAAAGACTGTAAACTCTGCAGAAAATGAATGAAATACTAATTCTAGTCTGACATCATTGGGTTGAATGACCATAGTTCCAGTGAACTTCTCTACATGTCAAGTGCACAGAGGGTTAAAGGAGCAAGCACTGAGGTCTGCCATGATTAAACTACTTTCTAAAAAGCCATCTTCAGAATAAAACAGGACAATTTTAAGCTAACTTGAATATTTTCAGTTTTTACTCTTGAACATAATCATTTTATAATTATGTCAGGGTGGGAATTATCTGATCTCAATACTATTTTTATAGTAATGAATATAAAATCCAACTACTGCTTAAACAAACTAAGAGCAAACCTAAGAAGACATTTACACCTTTTAATTAAATTAACTGTTGCCTTATAAAATGTGAGGTTCAACATTTGTTTTCTTAAAAAGAGAAGATTAAACAGCTTCAAATACAGTAATTTGGCCAATAGTTAAGATGTGTCTAAATAAAATGTATGTAGAACCGATAAAATTATAACATATTTGGCTTCTTTTTTTCTTTCTCTTTCTGGTCTTTTGAGACCAGACCTCCTGTACATAGCACACTGGCCTTGAACTAACAGTCCTCTTACTCCAGCCTCCCAAGTACTGGGATTACAGGCTTATGCATCCAGCTTCGAGGTGTTCTTAGGATGACACATTTCTAAAGGATGAGGCTATAATTCTAATTGAACAATGCAAGCTTATAAACAATAAATAGGACAAATGAAAATTTCCTTCTGAACTAAATGTGTGACACCTGATACTAGAGTAAAACACCGTGCAAAGTAGACATACAGCAGATCTGCTCCCCATGAAGACAACTGCATATTAGAATTCAGGTGTCATAGCATGTATGGTTGTTTTTTCGTTGTTGTTGTTTGTGTGCTTTTAAATAAAGCTTCAAAAAAATCCATCAGTTTGTTTTTTAATAGAATATCTTGTCTAATTATTTTATTCCAGAAAAAAATATGAGAAACTGTTTGCAAGAATGCATGCAAACCTGTTTCTCTAAGGCCATGAACTGGTCTGCTAAGTTGTATTGTTTTATTCAAGTAAAAAGCCCTTGTAGAGTGAGGGGTCTGTGGAGGAAACTAATCACCTTGAGTTCTGGGATCTGTTCACCTGTTAAGACCTCTATCACTCTGCAAGCAAAGTACACTGCTCAACTGAGCACTAGCAAAATGGGTTCTATTTACATTTTCTTTCTTTTTTAACAAAATAATAATAACAATAATGGTACTGGGGATCAAGCCCTCAAATCCAGGACCACGCACATGCTAGGCAAGATCTCCACTGAGTGATACCGCCAGCCCTCTATTTACAACTTCCAAAATCTAATACATGCTCTTCATATGTTACAAAACAAAATAGCAGAAGCTTAGTATAAGAATCCTTTTCCTAAAGGTCAAACAGATACTCCTTGACATCACATCCTTTACACAATGGCATACTGTTCATATAAAAGGTCTCGTATCCTATAAAAGTCTTGACAAAGGCAGCCTTCTAATCCGATGCGTCCAGTTTCCGTCTAGAAACCAAGTTAAAAAAAAATTAGTACATTTTCTATTCATTGACATGCAGACATATCTAAAGGACTACTTTAAAACTGGTCAGGAAATGGGTTGCCCCATTTCACAGAATATGGATATAATATTCACATAATGAATTTTACATAGATACATAAATATCAGAGGAGTTTAATAAAAAAATTACTGTAAAACTATATACCACTTCTTTGAAAATCACTTTTATATGCCTTTAAGGACACACAAAAAATGACTCAGTTTTATGAAATTACCAATCAAGAATTACAGAATCAAAATGATAGAACCCCAAAAGCATAGCTTCAATTCAGCCCTTATTAAAAGCAAACTTACTCTACGGACTGCTACTTGATTGTTGCAAACAAGAACACCTCCTACAAATTCAGCTTGAATCCCCTCCCGCAAAAGAACTTGCTTGAAGTCAGACAGTCTTGGCTCATTCATGAAAACTGACTGATGTCCAGGAACCTTGGGTAAGGTCAAAGGGGAAAGAATAACTTCAAATAAAACACCAGACACAAAGCTCTACTGAATAAAGTGAGCACTGCTGCATGCTATCGCTAAGGTAATTTTATTATCTCTGAAGTCCTCTGACAGATCACTTCAAGGCTGTAAATCACATTCTATGGTATTCTGGATTTCACCTCGTTACTTAACATTACAAAGCCCTTCAAATTTTCTGATGCCTCACAATTTTATTAGTCATGCCTCCTAACAAGAGATGTGTGGCAATCTTAAGCTCTTCACTCACCCACTCACTGGAGAGGGTCAACTAGAGTGCCAAGAGGCAGAACTGAACCAAAATCTCCATTTTCCACCTCAAAGTCCATTGCTGACTCCAGAGGCTGATTCCTCCATATCCACTCACCTCCCCCTCAAAGCCCATCAATGGATGCCAGGAACTTAGAATCACAAAGGAAACAGGTTCTTTTTTTGAAACAAAGGAAAGAGGTTCTTTTCAAAAATATTTTTATTTATGTATTTGCAAGCAGAGAGATAAGAGAGAAGAGAGAATGGGCATGCCAGGGTCTCAAGCTACTACAAAAGAACGCCAGATGCATGTGCCACTTTGTGTATCTGGATTTAAGTGGGTACAGGGGAAATGAACTTGGGTTGTCAGGCTTTGCAGGCAAGCACCTTAACTGCTGAGCCATTTCTCCAGCCCAGGAAAGAGGTTCATGCTGCTTTGAAACTTTGAAGGGTACTACAGCTTTAGCATAGAGATAAAAAATTCTTATTCCTCCCCCTAATTTCCAGGGTAGTGCTGAAGAGATGCCAGGGACCAAGGCTATCTCTCTAACCTTGGTTTTATTTTGGACCATACAGCTCACTTCACAGTGTGCAGGACTCTGAGAGCAGTGATGTTGCTCTAAATTTCATTCTCTAAAATCACTTCAATTAACTAGATCCTGCTGAAGAACATCTAACTCGTAGGCTAGAATGGTAGCTAGATTCAATGAAAGACTTCCAACTGTATCAAAACCAAAAGTGATTTTAATGATTTGAATGGAGCATGCAACATACAAAACTGGACTGCTAGAGTATGACACTCTTAGGAAATTATACATTACAGCCAGGCATGGCGTAAGTCCAGGCTGAGATAGGAGGCTCATTATGAATCTGAGGTCGGCCTGGAACGACAGAGTAAGTTCCAGGTCAGCCCTGGGCTAGAGTGAGACCCTGCCGCACAAAAACAAAACTAAACAAGATTAAGGAAAATTAGATCTCCTCATTGGAAGCAGGTAGATGATCCTCACATCAAACATTATATTTAGAAACCCACACTGGGGCTGAGGAGATGGCTCAGTAGTTAGACCCTTGTTTACAAAGCCTGTCAGCCTAGGTTCAATTCCCCAGTAGCCATACAAAGCCAGACACACAAAGTGGTACATACATATGAAGTTCGTCTGCAGCAGCAAGAGGCCCTGAGCACAAGAGACCCTGACATGTCCATTCCCATTCTTTCTCTTTCCCTCCTTCTCTCTCTCAAACAAATAAGTAAATAATATTTTATTTAAAAAAGCAGTGGCAAGAGGCCCTGGCACACTAGAAATCCACACTTTAAACACAAGTCATGAAACAATTATATACCCCTTAAAAGATTTGCTAAAAGTTTCCTTTAAATTATTATTATTCCCTAATCATAGAGAATTAAAACACACATAGACGCATACCCTAAATAACCCTAAAGGAAAGTATGACAAATTAAGAGAGATAACTTCTAGAAGGAACAGTAGTAGAGCATTTGCCTAACATCAATGCAAGACCCTAAGGGAGAGAGGGAGGGAGGGAGGGAGAGAGGGAGAGAGGGAGAGAGGGAGAGAGAAGACGAGCTTACTTCATGAGGAGGCAAGGGCTCCAAGGTGGGGATGATCTCACTTTCTTCACCCAGTTCTTTCTCATCATCTCCAAACAGACTCTTCATGGCCTTCTGCTGTGCAATTACACTGGAATCTGAAGGAACATCCACTTGCATTTCTGAATCATCTCCATCATCTTTGAGTTCTCCTTCTTCTAAAATAACTCCTGTGTCCACTTTGGAGACTCTCATGTCTAAGACACCATCTATCCATGCTAATTCAGCATCTTTTGCCTTACAAAACTGAAGGGAGCTGACAAGTGAGTCCTTCAGTCTCACCTGGATATGCAAAGGGGAGAAGGAAGAAAATCCAGAGTATAAATAACAAATGTAATCTAACCTCTTACTGTCATTTTCTAATTCTGGTAATGGGATTAAAACGTGAAAAACCTCCACTCATCAATCTTTGCCATCCTCCCAAAGGCTTGTAATGATCTGAAGGGTCCATATCTATTCTTCAAGGTCCAAGTTCTTACTCTCACTGCACAGAGGAATCACATGGAATCACCCCATCCCAATATTAGCAGCAGGGCCTCTCCTCCAACATTTTAACCTAACTACTGAGGTGACGACAAGGGCCCTGGACGATTCTCTATGCAGCCACAGTACTGTTGGGAATCATAAGTCTGCCCCTCCCACCCTAAGTACATGGTATACTTCAGGGTGCTGAGCTGCTGGGCTTTCCAGAATATGCCATGTAGTTTCACACCTACATGGTGCTTTCTCTTGCTTACCCAGAATAATTTTTCTGCCTGGTAAGTTCTAACTCACTTCTTCCAGATATAGACATCACACCTACCCTCAACTGTCACTATCTCCCACAATCTGATAAGAGTTCCTCTCTCCTCTAGCTGTCCTGCTTCTGTACCTTTTTCCATTTATTTCAATTAGGAGAGGAAAAAAGAAAACCAACCATGACATCTGTTAGCTTTAAAAAAAAATTTTTTTTTTTTGAAGGCTGGCTGTGGTGGTGCCCAGCAAGACTGAGGCAGGAAGATACAGAGTTCTGGGCCAGGCTTGACTACATAGCCAGAATGAATCGATCAATAATTTTTAAAAAAATGTTTTGACACTCAACTTTCCTTCTCCTCTGTACGCCTTTACCGCTGAGCCATCTCTCCACCTCTTCACTTTTGTAAATATTGTCCCTCTGTCTGGAACATTCCTTTTCCCCACTCTGTCCTGACAACCTATCTAAGCAACATCCATTAGTAGTCAGCTTCGTTATCACTTCTTCCAGGAAACATCTCCTACACCTCCAAACTTGGGTCCTCTATCCTTTCATGGCTTCCCATGTTTCCTCTGAAAGAGGACCAATCATGAGAGAAGTATGGACTTCTATGAAGACCATGACAGTGGGGTCTGCTAGACCACTCCTGTCTCTCTTCCCGGTATTCTAATCTGCAACAAGAAGTGCTTATTCCACATGGTCTGGCTCTCAACATCTTACCTGGTAGATATGCGTTTCACTCGTGGCATCAACTGTTTCGTGCAGCTTGGGCATGTACACTTTAATATCTTTCCCACCGAATGCACGGCAGCACTCTGCCAGATCCTGACTGGCCTCTGGAGGGCCATGGACGATGATCAGC
This sequence comes from Zapus hudsonius, assembly GCA_004024765.1. Taxonomy (NCBI): domain Eukaryota; kingdom Metazoa; phylum Chordata; class Mammalia; order Rodentia; family Dipodidae; genus Zapus; species Zapus hudsonius. The sequence continues at coordinate 16,440 of PVHP010022174.1, forward strand.
TGTCGTGGTTTCATCTGATTGATGATTTTTTTCATGGAATCCCCATCAGAGCGCCCCTCATAGTCTATATACGTAACCCTGGCTCTGTAATTAGACATGGTTATTCAAGCTTTCTTTTCTGAGAAATTGGGCTTTTTTTTAAAAAAATGGCTTTACCATCAGGAAAGACATACATACAACATATATAATGAGGATTTGAGAAATTAATGTGCTATATTATTAATATGCATTATTTTTAACTTGGCACTATTCAAATACATATACAAGAGATGTCACTGGGCAATTCAATGACTTTGCTCTCTGATGGCTCAAAAACAAACTATTCCAAAGTAATCACTATTAGAAGTAGTAATCATAGTAAGTACAAAGGGGTGTAAAGTTTCCTAACTACCCTTAAGTCCTATTAAATTTTAGGACATTATAGACATTTAAGTCAAAAATGAAGCTTCTGGTTTGTACTCTTCTCTTTCACCTGTTACTAGACTTATTAGGTAGATGGGAAATAATGTCTCTTCCTATAAATGCACAATTTAAACTCTCTCCTCATCCTGCCACTGAATCAATGACTTTAGAATTCAAATATCACTAATGAAAATACCACCATACTTCCTAAGACTTTTCACAGAAAAAGAAAATTTAAAAGCAAGAACTTACTGAAGAATATGCAGAAATTTCATTTTTGAAGTAATGTTAATTTTATAATTCAAGCTCTTGAAATATAATCAAATTTCCAAATGCAACAGGACTTACTTTATTTCAATAGACTCTGTTGCAGAAATACACTTAGTAGGAACGTCAGATAAATCCTGATCCATGGGTTCATCCCCATTTGTCAAACCAGATTCTAATTTGCTTTTTTCTTCTTCAGTAGCTTGAAGTTCTGGCACTAAGAAATCCTCCGGTCTAAACAAGAAGTATAATAAATAAGCATTCTGTTATTATATACATATACATACACATACAAACACACACAACTAATAGATGATATAAATATCCACCTGGCTCAAAGTCAATACAATTTCATAGTATTATCAGATGATGCTTACAAATATGTTTTTCATAACAATTAAAGAGATTATCTCTATGTATTTGCAGTACTGAAGAATGAACCCAGGCCAGGATCTTACTTGCACAGGCTGTGCACACTCTCTGATTAGCAGAAAAACCCTAGACAGGTCATTAGAAGACCTAAGGGCTCAGTGAATCTAATGTTTGGCATGCAAGCCTGAGTACCTGAGTTCAGAACCCCAGACCCCATGTAAAAGCTGGCAGACAACTTTAATCCCAGCACACTGACAATGAGATGGGAGGTAAAAATGGGAAATTCCTACAAATTGAGGCCCAGCTAGCCTGGCAAACATAGCAGTGAACAGCAAATCATGAGAGACCCAGCTGCAAACAAGGGGGAGGCGAGAATCAACACCTGACCTTGTCCTCTGACCTCCACATGTGAGCACCCACACCCCACACTGAAAAATCATTTTTAAAGGGCCCCGTGTTCTGTCCTTTTCTTCTTTTTTTGAGCCAGGGTCTCATGCAACCCAGGCTGGCTTCAACTTAAGAGCAACTTCCTTGGTCCTGATCCTCCTACTTCCGCTTCCCAAGTGCTGGAATTCAAACCTGTGGTCTTGTGCATTCCATGCAGGCACTCTACAAGCTAAGCTACATCTCAACGCTCAACATTCTCTTTGTTGTTTGGTTTTTCAAGGGAGGGTCTCACTCTAGCCCAGGCTGACCTAAGCTGGCCTCACACTCACAGTGATCCTTCTACCTCTACCTCTCAAGTGCTGGGGTTAAAGATGTGAGCCACCACACCAGGCCTAAAGCTCTTATATCTTTCTCCACAGCAAGTCCCTTACCTCTGATATGGGAGACTGTCTTATCTTAATCATTTTTTTTTAATGCCTTTCATGGGATGAGTAATAGTTTTTTTCGTACTAATTCTTTTACACACCTCTCAACATTTCTATTTTTGTGTTTCAAACTACAAATCTGTATCTTTCAAGCCAAGGAACTCAGAAACAAACAAATACATGGTGGCCACAAAAATCAAATTCACTGAGCCAGGGTTTGAGAAATGTTTCGGTGGGTAAAAGAGCTTGTGCAAGCATGATGAATTGGGTTTGATCCTCAGAAGCCATGTAAAGATAGATGTGGTACCATGAGCATCTGGGACGCACTTTCACAGCAAGATTGGAGGCAGAGGCAAGAGAATCTTCAGACGCAGGGATGCAACCTGTTTGGAGAGCTAGAGACCCTGTCTCAAACAAGGTGGAGGCAAGGACTAATATCCAAGGATGTTCACTGACCTCCACAGACACACTCACACATGAATATTCATCAGACACACTTTTTTTAATTCACTGAGCCAAAATAAATGTTTTCTTTACATACTTGATTATCTCTCCATATTCATCCCATTTAATTCTTTCTTCTGGAGCAGGAAACATGGGGTATGACTTTTTTGCCTGTTTGAAGAAACTTCCTTTCCGACTCCCTTCCCCTTTCATCATTAGGTCATGCTTTGTCTTATGAGCTGACGGTTGGTCAATGTCTTCCTCAACATCACTCTCATCACTGGAATCGATATCTACCCTAGGAAGATGTTAGAATAGATGATCATCATAAAGTCCTAAGGGCTTTATGTTTTAATGCATTTAGTGCGTGTATGTTTTTGAAGTAGGGTCTCACTCTAACTGAACTCAGTCTCTAGTCTCAGGGTGGTCTCGAACTCATAGCAATGCTCCTATCTCTGCCTCCCGAGTGCTGGGATTAAAGGTGTACACCACCACACCCAGCTATTAAGGACATTTTTTTATTAAGGACATTTTGACTTAATATTTATGAAATTATTACTGAATTAGCTTCTAATATTCATTCAATATTAATACAAATCACAATATAAGAGTAGTAGTCATAGCTGGGTAGAGACACAGGTAGGAGGATTGCCATGAGTTCAAGTTCACCCTGAGACTACATAGTGAATTCCAGGTCAGCCTGGACTAGAGCGAAACCCTACTTCTAAAAACTGAAAAAACAACAAAAAAGAGACTAGTCACTATTGTGCAAAACATAATATTAACTGCAAGTTAATAAATACATATTAATATTAGCACTGAAAGGATTTGGTTTTAGCCATTTGAAAGATAAAACAAAATTAATGAGGCTCTAAGAAAAATTAGGTATTTTCATTAGATGTTTAAATCTTAGAAAAAAATATATAAGTATATATGTTCCTATAATACATGCTATAAACATTGTGAAAATAACTCACTCTTTTGACTGCTCAAGCTTTTTAGCAGCTTCTTTCTTTAGCTTTTCTTTCTCCAAGTATTCCTCAAGTTCCTTCCCTTCAAGCTTCACCCGTTTCCTCAGCTAATGAAAAACAACAGACAAAAGAAACTGTCAACATTAGGGTTTCAGGCAGCAGGGAGTGAGATATATCACATCTCTAAATTGATTCATCATCTTTAAACTAGATTTTCATCTGAAATTAATCAAGTTTCCATTACAAGAAATTATAGATCTTATTTAGATTAGTACTAAATTGAGTTTGTCATATATCTAAGGTAGATTTAAATTACACTGGTTAAAATACATCAGTCAACTGGGAAAAGGAAACGTAACTATTTTTGTAATTAGGGGTAGATGAGGGCATATAAAACCCAAAAGCCATAATAGAAAAGATGAATAAATATACAACATGAAAAATAAAATCTGACATTTTGAATCTCATAAAATTAAAAATGATGAGAAATATTGGCAATACTGTTACTATCAGACACTTCTGTTTCCTAAAATGGCCGGGCATGGTGGTACTTGGGAGGCAGAGGTGGGAGGATCGCCATGAGTTCGAGGCCACCATGAGACTACATAGTGAATTCCAGGTCAGCCTGGTCTAGAGTGAGACCCTACCTCAAAAAACAAACCAAGAAAAAAAAAATCAAAAAATATGTAAAGGTAATTTACAAAATAAGAAAATGGACCAACTGTAGAGACTCATACCGTTAGTCCCAAGCACTAGGGAGTCAGAGGTTGGAGGACCACCTTGAGTTTGAGCCCAGCCTGGGGAGCTACAGAGTGAGTTCCAGGTCAGCCTGGGCTAGAATGAAACCCTATCTCATGGAAGGAAAAAAAAGAGGTAACTTTAATCACTACCTGCAAAAATTAGAACTGTTAGGAGGCAATTTGCTAATATCTAAAAAAATAAAAATGTTTGTTGCTGGATGTGACGCATGTTAATCTCAGCACTGGGGACAGAGGCAGGAGGATCACTGTGAGTTTGAGGCCAGCCCAGGACTACAGAGTGAGTGCCAGGTCAACCTGGGCTACAGTGAGACTCTGCCTCGAAAAAGCCAAAAATAAATAATAGTACATATCTTTTGACACAATTCTCTTTCTACAAATTTATTCTACTGAAACAATCACACATGTAGCCATATTTACAACAGTTAAAAAAATAAGCAACAAAACCTTAACTTTAATCTTCTATCTCCAGACTTAAAAATTAGAGAAGCCCTCCAAGAGCTTTTTTCTGTTATACTTGTCAATATTTACCATAACAGAAATAAATAAAACTAAGAAAGCAGGCTGGAGAAATGGCTCAGCGGTTAAGGCACTTGCCTCCAGTGCCTAAGGCCCCAGGTTCAATTTCCCAGTACCCACATAAGCCAGACCCACAAGGTGTGGCCCTGGTGTTCTCTCTCTTTCACTCTCACTCTCTGTTATCTCTCTGCTAAAAAATGAATAAAATATTTTTTAAAAAAAACTAAGAAAGCAGTAGTAACAATAGTAAAAATTAAAATATTTTTTTGAGAGGGGGAAGAGAATGGGACATCAAGGTCTCTTGCACATGAACTCCAGATGCATGCAGCACTTTGTACATCTGGCTTTACTCGGTTACTGGGGAATGAACCTGGATTGGCAGGCTTTGCAGCAAGTGCCTTTAACCTCTGAGCCATTTCCCCAGCCCACCAATAATATTTTCATTTAAAAAAATCATACTCCCTAAAGCAAAAAAATAAGTAGCAGAGAAATATGGCATTGTTCTGCATTTTTGTGAATATATATATTGTTGTTTTTTTTTTTTTTTCCCTTCGAGGTAGGGTCTCACTCTAGCCCAGGCTGACCTGGAATTCACTATGTAGTCTCAGGGTGCTTCGAACTCATGGTGATCCTCCTACCTCTGCCTCCCAAGTGCTGGGATTAAAGGCATGTGCCACCACACCCGGCTTATTTTTGTGAATTTTTAAAAATATATTTTAATTTAATTTAGAGAGAAACAAAGAGACAGGCAGAAAAAGAGTATGGGCACTCCTGGGCTTCCGGCCACTGCAAACAAACTCCAGACACATGTGCCACCTTGTGCATCTGGCTTTCTGTGCACTGAGGAATTGAACATGGGCCTTCAAGCTTTGCAAACCTTTAACTACTGAGCCACTTCTCCAGCCCCTTGTTCTGCATTCTGTAATGAAGGCATGGTACTAGGGATTAACCCCAGGGCATCATGCATGTTAGGAAACTACTCTAGCTAAATCCCAGCCCTGATCTCCTCACCATCTATGTCAACAGAAGGCAGGGATTCATTCTCACACTGCTTCTCAAGCGCTCATGCAAAGGAGCCAGCCCCAGGAAAGTGAACATGCCTGAAGTTTTATGTGTGTGGCTTCTGATTTCATGAGGATGCTTCTGAATGCCATTTTCTGTTTTTCTATTTATTTCTCAAATGGCATATCAGCCCTAATGGAATTTCTAGTAATTAAAATTTTTAATTCAGTATTTCATCTCTCATGAAACTGTTTCCATTACTTTTCTTAAGTTCTTTTAACTTGATATTCATAAGACATTAAATAACCCAAGATGGTATTTTACTGATATACTTGCTTGGAACCCTTGATAACAATGCTGTATTTATAGTCAATATTTATCAGATTGTAGTTATTAGATGCTTTTAAGTAGTTATAGAAGACAAGGATATCACATAGCTTTTAATAAACTATACATTCCTGTAATTATCCTCACAGCAGCCATTTGATGAAAAGCAGACATCTAAAACTACACACAGCCCTTGCAGTGATGAACCATCCCATCTCAAATCAATGGCTTCGAACTCCAGCATCAATGATATACTAGTTTTGGAAAAGGGATGGAATGCATGGTGTAGTTATGTGGTTATTATGCAAATTATCTTTTAGTGTATTTGTTATTCCCCTAGGGCTATGCAGATGTGGGGACAAGGAAGGTCAGTCTATTTAGTAACAGTAATATATGAATTCATGATTGCCTCTACTTCTCTGTTGACTTTGAGACAAGGTGGTGCTACTCAGCATGAGGCTGTAAGGATGAGGATAAGGAGTGAGCTATGGGATGCTGGAAGAGAAAAGGAACACCCTAGAATGTTGAGATGAGAGGTCACGAAAGTGAGGGAAACCAGTTCACTGACCATTTTGGACGGGGCCTCCTGGCCAGGTGAATACACAGAAGGGGGAGAGTTCCAAAGTGTCTACACAGTATTTCATCTTGGACCGCAGGATGATGACCAGTAAAAGGAGAGGTTCAGGAACTGAAAGACCCAATGAGACTCAAGAGCAGCGAGCATGGGAGCCCCTGAGGAAGGCAGTCCTAAGATGGATGTGGACATAGGAGGCAGCATGATAGTATGAACGGCTAGCCTAGGCACAGTGGGGAAAGAGCATAGGAAATAAGGTAACAAGAAACAGAGATCCAAGGAATTACCTGGAGTACGTTATAAATATTAAAGTCACCAAGGAGTCTTCACTCAGGAGGCAGAGGCAGGAGGATCACTGTGCATTTGAAGCCAGCCTGGGAGGTCCAGGTCAGTCTGGGTTAGAGTGAGACCTAACCTTGAAGAAAGAAAAAAACAAGGAAGGAAGGAAAAAAGTTTTAGGCTAGGTATAGATGTGGTGGCACATGCCCTTAATCCCAGTACTCAAGGAGGCTGAGGTAGGAGGATCACCCTGGAGGTCCAGGTCAGCTAGGCTAGAGTAAGAACCTAGCTGGGGGTGTGAGGGTGCATCCTGATTATGAGTGGGCAGGAACCAGAGTCCAAGTCACCAATGGGGCCAGGGATAGCTCAGGGCTTATGGGCAGAAATGGAGAAGGCCTAAGTCCCAGCATAGGAAAAAGTCATAGAGAAAATTAATAATGCCAAAAATAAGGAGGGTTAGTGTATCATCAGATCTCATGTCATGCACTGCAAAGGAAAAAAAAGTGATTTGTTAGCTGCAATACAGGAGAAGGAGGACACCTACTGCAGCAGAAAGAAGGCTACAGGCAAAAAGTCCATCGGGAAAATGGGAGTAGAAGGATGGCTATGAGTTCCAGGTCAGCCTGAGCTAGAGTCAGACCTTGCCTCAAAGCCAAAACCAAAACCAAAACCAAAACCAAAACAAACAAACAAAAAAAAAAAAAAAAAAAAAAAAAAGAAAGAAAGAAAAGAAAAAGCATTCGGAGACAGCTAGAGTTCAATTCAGAAAAAGACAGATTGAGAACACAGTGTACATGCATTTCCTTCAAGTATGGCTCCAGAGTCCCTTGAGAGTTCAAGAATGAGAATATCCAGGCAAGGGGCACTAAAGTTTGGGCTATTAAAAGCCCTCTACTGTTATTCTGATAAAAATCCTATGATGGCTACCTCCAGTGACCCAACTCTGCCCATCTCTCAAAGGTTCTGTAACCTTCCAGAACATCTGGGGACCCAGAGTTTAAATGCATGAAAATTTGGGGGAGCAACTTTTTTATTATTGAATTTATTTGTGAAGTAGAAACTTCGTATGAATAAAATGTATGTTGAAAAAAAAATCCTATGACAGGTGCCAGTAACATGGTTCAGTGGTTATAGCTGCTTGCAAAGCCTGCTGGCCCAGATTCAATTTCCAAGTTGCACACATAAACTAGATGCACAAAGTAGCACAAGTGCTGGCACTTATTTGCAGCAGTTTGAGGCCCTAGCATGTTACCCCCCCCCAAACACACATACACATGCATGCGCACAAATGAATTAAATTTTTTTTCTTTAAAATCCTGGAGCTGGGGAGATAGCTCAGTGATTGAAGGTGCTTGCTTGCAAAGCCTGATGGTCTTGGTTCTATTCCCCAGTACCCATGTAAAGCTAGATGCATAAAGTGGCACAAGCATCTGGAATCTGTTTGCAGTGGCAAGAAACACTGCCCTGCCCATTCATTCCTTGCAAATCAATAAAGATATTTTTAAAAATATGTTTCTTAAAAAAAGAATTTGGGAGCCAGGCGTGGTGGTGCACGCCTTTAATCCCAGCACTCGGGAGGCAGAGGTAGGAGGATCACCATGAGTTCAAGGCCACCCTGAGACTACATAGTGAATTCCAGGTCAGCCTGGGCTAGAGTGAGACACTAACTCAAAAAAAAAAAAAAAAGAATTTGGAGTTTGCAAGTCCCCTAGCCAACCACGTTAAAGCCTGATGCAAAAAGTGGAGCAAACATCTGGCAATCAATTTGCAAAGGCAAGAGACCCTGATGCAGCCCCTCCACACAACGCACACACAGATGCACATAAGTAAAAAATTTCTAAAAATCCTTTAACAAGCCAAGCATGGTGACACACACCTTTAATCCCGGTACTTTGAAAGCTGAGGTAGGAGTATTGCTGTGAGTTTGAGGCCAGCCTGAGGTTAAAGAATGAGTTCCAGGTCAGCATGGGCTAGTGAGATGCTACCTTGAGAAATCCAGTAATAAACCAACCAACCAACCAACCAACCAATAGCCTAAGCCAATTTCAAGTTTCCTTTTTGGTCACTGATTTTTATCCATCATGCATAACATACCCAAAAGAGTTCTAGAGGCACAATGGCATACACTCAGGAGACCAAGGCAGGGGGATTCCAAGTTTGAGGCCAGTCTGTGCTGCACAAGTCTCTACCACACAAAAAAATAAAAATAAAAAACCTTAAAGTTTGCATACAAGTGCTTACCTCTATTTCTGTAACTTTTTCAGAAGGATTATCAATTAGGAAACGGGCTAAAGTCCCAGGAGTTGTTCTGTAAGTTAGAATGATTGAGTTTTTAGGGTCCTGGCACCACTGAATAAAGAGGTCCCTTGAAAATCCACACTCCAGGTCAGGCTGGCTGGCAAGTACAACTTTGGGACTCGGTACTCGAGCCAAGTCGGAAAGACCATGGCACAGAGAGAGATGGCGGAACTGAAATGGGTTATTTCTTTTGTCTTCAAAACATCTCATCAACTTATCACTCATCCATTCTACCTAATACAAGGGGGAAATAACAATAATTAGAAAATACCACCTTCACTGTGTTCTGCAACAGGCAAGTGCTAGCTGTCTTAAGGCTTTCCTCCTCTTTGTTTCAAATTTGCTCCATTCTGATAAACAGCTTACCTGTGTTTCTTCTCCCGACTAGACCCTCCCACTCCAGTTTTTATGCCTAGAAATCCAATTTCAACTTAAATCTTTTTGAGAAGGGAGTAGAGATGTTCTAAATGAGTATCTTACCCTAGACATCACTACTGCAAGAGAAGAGCTTATTTTTTAAAAAAAGAACAATGAATTCTAACATTTATATCCTATGAGGTAGGTTCTATTTTTTTAAAAAAATATTTTATTTATTCACTTTCTAGCAGAGAGAGAGAGGGGGGGAGGGAGGGAGAGAGAGAGAGAGAGAGAGAGAGAGAGAGAGAGAGAGAACGCACCAGGGCCACCACCTTGTGGGTCTGGCTTATGTGGGTCCTGGGGAATTGAACCCAGGGCTTTAGGCACTGGAGGCAAGTGCCTTAACCGCTGAGCCATCTCTCCAGCCCAGTAGGTTCTATTTTTATCCCCATTTTACTGATTAGGATACCAAGAGTTAGTAAAGAAGCAATGTGCTCAATCATCAAAATCAAGACAATTTAAAGAAAAGGGGTGGGTAGAGCCGGGCGTGGTGGCGCACGCCTTTAGTCCCAGCACTCGGGAGGCAGAGGTAGGAGGATCACCATGAGTTCAAGGCCAGCCTGAGACTACATAGTGAATTCCAGGTCATCCTGGGCTAGAGTGAGACCCTACCTCGAAAAACCAAAAGAAAAGGGGGGGGGTAAGGCTGGAGAGATGGCTCAGCAGTTAAGGCGCTTGCCTGCAGAGCAGAAGGACTTGAGTTCAGTTCCCTAGTACCCACTTAAAGCTAGGTGCACAAGGTGGCACATGCGTCTGGAGTGCATTTGCAGTGGCTAGAGTCCCATGCTCTCTCTCTCTCCCTCTCTGTTTCTCTCAAATATTTTTTAAAATTAAGAAAAAAAACAGATAAAAATATAAACTACTTCATAGGGTATATGTGGATTAAATGAAGCACACAGGATAGCAAATGGTAATGCTTCCTACTGCTATTAAATACCTCTTTAGAAAAGTAAAATCTCAAAGGCAATTAAAATAACATGTAGTCATTCCATTATTAGAAGTGGCAGACTTCATTACAACCGGTGACATGAAAACAAACCTGTGACTTGGAGAACTCCACCACATTATAACTGACATTATTCAGGAGCGCCAAGGAGTAAACGCCCAATCCCGCATCTTTAGTTCTCCAAATCTGATCCAGAAGCTGAGCGAGTTCCAAAACTCTGCCTGCAGTGTCCACCGCTATTAGCACATTCCCATCACCTCGAAGAGTTTCCAGGACATTTGCTAGAAAATAAGAAGGAAAAATCCCCTATAGAACTCAACAGTGCTTTGCTACAAACTTAGAAGACACCAGTTTTCCCCTTAAGGACTATAACTTAAAAATAAATAGCCATTAGATCACATGCAAAAGAATGTTGTTCACATTAACACAATTACTCTTCATTCTGTAAAATGTATCTTAGGAACAAAACACATAGTATGTGTCATATATACATGTCTGGAGAATAAAATACAGAACATATTCCCTTCCAACAAAAGCTTCTTTACAAATAGACATCTTTGCTCTGAATGAAAGTCGGATTGGGAACATGTAATAAAAGCAAACTCCAACAAAAATACACACAAAAAAACCTCCAAAAATAAAAACCAGCAATTGGAAGAGCCCCTTAAAGATAGTGAAACACAGTATGCAAGTTCTATTTTTTTGGTGTATGTAGTATGTGCATGTGTATATATGCACATGTGCTTTCTCCGTGTGCACACAAACGGAGGCCCGAAAGAAGGTCAGATGTCCTTCTCTATCATTTTCTGTGTGATTTCCTTGAGATGGAGTCTCACTAAACCTGGAGGTGCCATTTTTGGTCAGACTGGCTGACCAGCAAGCCTCACCAATTCTCCTGTCCTTGCCTCCCCACAGGACTGGAGTTGCAAACACACATGCTCAGCTTTTTATGTGGGTGCTGGGGATTGAATGCAAGCCCCTCTTGGGTCCTCAAGTACATTTAACCCACTGAGCCATCTCCCCAGTCTCCAAGTTCCAGTTTTTAAGTAGGCAGATGACAGTGGTTGCTAACATGTTTAGAAGTGAAAGCAAGTTTCCCCTGTTGTAATCCTACATGGCTTATTTTTAAAAAGACTATAAAATGAAGTAGCAGGAGTCAAAAGCAGAAGCAGGAGTGATAGCTGTGAGGCACCTCCACAGCATCATGACTTGATCAGAGAGTAAAGCATCCAGCACCCAAGCCAACACAGTGCATCCTCACTTCTCTTCCTCATTCACTTTGACAGTGGTTTTCTGATTGATGTACATAGAGACACACACCAGTGAGTGCCTAGAAGAGCTATGTGCTGAGTGGTAGGAAAAGCCAATTTACATCTAAACGAAAGCATCTTCTTATACAAAATACTAACGTAGTTGCAAAACATTAATGGAAAATGTTGCAGTCAGCTTTCTAGTTGCTGCACAGAAAGAACCCAAACACAAGCGGCTTGTGGAGGAATGGGTTTATTTGGCTTACGGACTCGAGGGGAGACTCCATTCTGGCATGGCAAAGGATGGCATGAGCAGAGGGCTGGACATCACCTCTGCCACAGCACTGCAAACAGCGGCAGGAAGGTGTGCCAAACACTGGCAAGGGGAAGCTGGCTTATAACCCCCATAAGCCCACCCCCAACAACACAGCTCTAGTGAGGTTCTAATTCCCAAATTGCCATCAGCTGAGGATCGATCTATCAGAACACATTCATTTGTTT
>PVHP010022175.1:0-28675 GCA_004024765.1 Zapus hudsonius
GCTCGCTCGCTCGCCCACCCTACACATCTTCAGCTGGTTAAAGGCTGTCTCTGCAATGCAGCTGCCCTGGGCCTTCGGAGCAGCGTCTGGCTTCTGGGATGTGACTGTGTTAAGTGCACTCTGTCATCTCCAACCATCCCCCTGTCCCCTTTCTATGGCCCACACTACAGACGATGACATCCTTGTGACGACACAGATCCCGTGAGGTCAACCCTGATTCCCCAGGCACACAGAGTCACCACCTTAGCCCCGGAACTTCCGCTCATTTCCTATTGGACTCACTATTTATTTCCTGCTGTGGAACACATACTGGCCTGCCGAGCCTTAGGTAAGTACACTAGGTGTTGTCGTCGGCTCCACACTGCTGGTAAGAACATCCAGACCAGGCACAGGTTAGGGGAGGAAGGGACTTATTTCAAGCTTACAGATCAATGGCAGAAGAAGTTGCTTCTGCACATCCATACAGAGAGAAACCATCCCCAGCCAGCAAACACCAAAAGAAGCCAACAGGAGGGACCCAGGCAGAGCTCGCACCTCTCTGCACACCTTTGGGCTGGACCCCAGGATCCACCCCCCAGTGACACCTCCTCCAGCCAGGTGGCTGGAGACACAAGTTATAAACTTAATGAAACACCTGAGTCTCTGGGGACATACATTCAAACCACCACACTCAGTAAGGAAGTCCAAACTACAAAGAAGCCTACCCGAGGGGAACACTCAAACACAAGGAATTAAGGCGCTGGGTGAGAGAGTCAGCCACCCCTATGAAGCCCTTCTCTTCGTGTTGTGGGACTCCATGCATACACACAATGCAACCAAGCCACACTTCAAAGGGCTGAGCCAAGTACTTGACAAATCACATGGTACTCACAACAGCTCAATGAGGCTGCAAAACCTAGATAGAAACCAATGTTGTCCCGGTTCAAATGTGTGACAAGCAACCGGTTGTAACAGGAACAGACCGGACAACGGGCTACATACACAGGGTTCTGAATAGATAATATATATAGAAGATGCATAACAGACACTTTTTATATAAAAACCAACTGACTTCAATTAGTTTCCAGTACAGCTCTTCCCCGTCCCTAATTCTCATGTGACATACATCAGAAAGATGCTTTTTTTTAACCAGCTGACAAATTCTCCCTAAGAATCAGCAACTCTGATTGCAAAACTGTTTCTTTACATTGGGGGGGGGGGGCCTCTATGGACAGTCCTCCTTCCCAAAAAGAAAAGAAAAGAGTGTGCATAACTTTTTAATGAATGCAAAAACTGAAACAACAGATCTTACTCTACATGGTTTCCCAACATTCCCTGTTCAAGAGTTGTCAAGAACCACACAGCTAAATTTAAAAACAATACTTTATAAGGACTAACCTAAGGCACTAGCCATGATAAAGCAATCCTAACAGTAACCAATATTTATACACTGTTCTAACAATCGCCTAGACATGCATCATCTTCAAACCAAAGTGTGAGACTTACTCTAGAAATGGAGAGAGGGCTTATTGGTTAAAGGCACTTGCTTGCAATGCCTGATGGCCTGGGGTTCCAACTCCTCTATACCCACCTCTCTCTCTCTCTCTCTCTCTCTCTCTCTCTCTCTCTCTCTCTCTCTCTCTCTCTCTCTCTTTCTCTCTCTCATAGATAAAAATATTTTTAAAAAGACTTACTCTAAAATCACAGAATCTCTGGAGATTGGGAAGGATCCTATTATTTTGTTTGTTTGTTTTGGTTTTTCGAGGTAGGGTCTCACTCTAGCCCAGCCTGACCTGGAATTCACTATGTAGTCTCAGGGTGGCCTTGAACTCATGGTGATCCTCCTACCTCTGACTCCCGAGTGCTGGAATTAAAGGCGTGCGTCACCAGGCCAGACTTCAAGATCTTATTATTTTAGCAGATGCTTGGATTAGTGTGACCCTTAGCTAAGTAGGAAAACTGTACAACTTTTTCTTAAAACTAGAGAAATTGGACCCACTATTAGACTCATCTGACAGCTGAAGAAATTGAGGCAGAAAGAAAAAAAAAAAAACCTTACAGGGTGAACACAGACCAAACTGTAAACAGGGTCCCCTTTCACCACATTACACCCTAGGGAAAGACGCTAAACAAAATCCAATTTGAGGAAAAATTTAACAATAATATCCTTACTGCCAACCTTACAGAATCCAGGATGGCCACCCTGGTAAAAGTTTTTAATGCAGCTTCTAGCCATACAAACTTCATAAAATAAGATTCCCTGGCTGTCTCCCTCCCATCCTTCCCGAGTCCAGATGTCCTATACCTGGAGTCGCTATGCCTCTTTCTACAAAGGAAAGCCAAAGGTTCCGAAACACAAAACCACAGCAAAAGTTATAAATATGCGTCAGCACATGTAAATGCCAAATTTCCTTTTCATTTTTCCATTATTTTCTTACATTGCATGAAGATTGGATTCAAACTGGTTTCTTCCCTAGCTAGGAGAGGCACGTGAGAACTTCGCGTTAACTCCTTTAGGCTTTTTATCTTTTCAATTTTTTATTGAAGATTTTAATACACTTAGATGCTATCATTTCATTGTATTCCTCTCCTATTTCACAACTCCTTTAAAATCAAAATACAATGCACATAGATCGCTCCATGCATTCTCAAACTCCAGCAATGTAGTTTAGTAAAAAAAAAAAATAATAATGATCACACCTTCAAAAAAAAATATAACAGGCTACTGCCTGCACAATTCATATTCCTCCCTCCATCCCATGGAGAATTCCAGCAATCCCACTGAAGATCCCACTGCCCCAGTGGATTGGGGGCAGGGAGGAGGGAAATGGGGGGACCAACACAAGACTTGTTCATATAGTGTTTCTACATATTAACAATAAATAAATATTTTTTAAAAACTGACCAAAAACACTTACTGAACATCCCATAAATATCCACTCACCAATTTTCACAGTAAGTCTAGAATGAAGTTTTTCTTTTTTTATTATTATTATTTTTTAATTGTCCATAATGAGTTACATTGTTTAGTGGGCCAACAATGAGTTGTTAACCCTAATTCCTCATTGCCCCCCCATCCCCAGTCAGCTAGATATCCTCCTCCGTGGGCCATCTGGATCAGTCTTTGTGGTAGGGGACCATGGATAGCCTAGTATTCAGCCGGGTTATCCTGACCCAAGTGTGTTGATACTGAGGGGGTCCATGCCTCTGGATAATCTCCCCCACCACGGCTCTCACAATCTTTCCGCCCCCTCTTCCGCTCAGTTCCCTGAGTCGTGGTGGGTATTAAGGATGCTTTAATGTTGTGAGTTTAGGGGTTTTTGTGTCGAGAATCGTTGGTTTCTGTCTCACTGGCTTATCCTGTGTTGATTGAATGGCTGTGGCTGTGGGTCCCTTGTTCATCCCGTCATAGAATGAAGTTTTTCATTAGTGTCATTTACAGGTAAGAGAACACAAAGAAGTGAAGTATCTGCCCAAGGCAGATATTAAATCAGAAACAATATTCAAATCGCCAAGAAAAAGACTATTTCTTCAACCTCACATATCTTGTTCCCATTGGCACTGGTACACAGAAGTCATCCTAGAGTCCAATGGCTGACACGAGCCACCATACTAGCTTCACACACTGCCGGGAGTCAGGGACCGGAACATGGCACAAAGGGAAAGTTTGTTTTTTCTCTGCCCTTGGAAGCCTGGACGTTTTCTGAAAACAGGGTGACCCGATCACCAAGGGCTCGAGGTAGCAGAGACCTCAGCTGGGGCTAGCCACTGGGAACACCAGACTGTGGCCTTTCCGCTTGGTTCCTTGGGTGTCCTCCCAGCCTGCTGGGTGGGTGCCAGAGTCAAGTGCACCGTCTTTTATAACCTGCCTTGGAATTCTTCTCCTCCCTACAGTCACAAGCCCTTCCCTTCAACTCAAGGAGGAGGAATCACAAACCCCCATCCATGGCTCCTGTGGAAACAATGACTCTGACACTCCCTGATCACAGCCATGAGACAAAGGAGCCACAGAGCACCTGACCCGGACGTCTCCACGGGACACCCGTGCCAGCATCAGAGCATCACTTCTAACAGCCTTGAAGGGCCAATCCCAGCGCTGAGCGTGTCTCCTGGCAGGACGGTTTCCCAGCTCGTCACCATGACAGGCTGAGGGCACTTGCAGCATATCATGCCCGGTGAACACCTGCAATGTGGCTGTTAACTGTCTCCATGGAGTTGTCACCTGAGCTCCGAGCCACACACACCTATCGCTGTGACATTTCCAAACAGGGCTGAGTGACAACAGGGAAATGGAGGTGATAAACAATGCCATTTATTAAAACCAATCAAAACATCCTCTCTGGGGCTGTCTGAGGGATACAGCAACATGCACGTGGTCCTGCATAACTCGACAATAAATCCATCGGTTCTGTATTTCATCTTATGTTACTAAGCACCAGATGGAAGTCAATGCACTTCCAGCAAATGTGACTTGTTCTGTGTGAGGAATCTCAGCGCCTGCTTCTCGGAAGGGGACTCAGCGAAGGAAAAGAATGCTCCCTGAGGAAACTCAGTACCCCTTTCCTAGCCCCCTTCTCCACCACCGTGGCCATGAATACAAATAATACACAGAAAACTTACTGGTCTAAGGGGCTATGACACCTTGAACTTCAGAAATTAAACTGTCACTCCGGTGAGAGAGGCCAGAACGTCAAAGATTCACTATAATTCTTTCTGGAGGGCAAAATCTGGCAGGTGCTGCCTTCGCCTTCAACTAGGAATCAGAATTTTCTCTCTTTCCAAGGCCCCGCAAAGAACCTTGGTGTGATCGATGACCACCTATCCTGCAGTTCTCCTTATCAAGGGAACTCACTTAACCTAAACTCACCATCGTGTGAAGTGCCAGGCGAAAATCAAAATCAAGTCATGGAGATGGTGAGGCCTCCTCCAATTCACGTCAATGAATTACCTTCCACTTTGATGTTGAGAAATGTCGTCCTAGACTTGGCAATATAGGTCCAAGCATTTTGTCCCCTGAAAGGATTCTTTAGTTATCAAGTTCTAATTGGTATGTAGTCTCAACTATCTAACCAGAGCAATTAGGATCTCCAAGGATTCTTTAGTTATCATACTTTAAGTGGCATGAAGTCCAAAATATCTAACTATAGCAATTAATACCTCCCTGGAAACCTATTAATTATTCAGTACTCTCTGATACCTGGCAGCAGGTAAGTGGCCTAGTCGCTCAGCCCTCCTGCAGCTCAGAGAGGAAGAGAAACTGGTTCATCAGCCCTGCTCCTCTGGGACAGTCAGAGAGGAAGAGAAAGACGCCAGGACCAGGGACACACATGGCCTGGCCTACAGGACACTACACCAGGAACTCTACTCATCAAGCCTTGACTAACTACAGTCTGAACGTGATCGTTTGTTGGGCCCCACAGACTCAGTCATTCTTCATTAAACTTCCTACTTGAGCCCCCAGCAGGCAGATCCGTGGGTGTGTCAATGCGGGAGGACCTTGGAGTCCAGCCCTAGGGTGGGTTTGGGGGCAGATCTGAGTGCAGTCCTGCTAGGTGTGTTCAGAGCCATGGAGCTCTGGCTGCTCGCGCTCGCTGCAGGTGTCTCTCTCTGATTGGGCCAATGAAAGGGAGCCAGCTTCTCCCTCCATTGATGGTGTTTCCCTGGATCTGTGAGCCTGAAATAAACCCCTTCCTCCCACGAGATAAGCTGTGTCTGGTTGTCCGAGCAACATGGAGCTGACCTCACAGTAGTTCTCTCCTAAGGGCAGCAGCCAAAGACAAACGATGCAACTAGCATGCATCTGGAGTCCATTTATATTGGCTAGAGGCCTTGGCACACCCATTCATTCTCTCTCTCTCTCTCTCTCTCTCTCTCTCTCTCTCTCTCTCTCTCTCTCTGCTTGCAAATAATTTTTATAAAAATTTTTTAAAAATCAAGCTTGATATGTGAATAGATCATAGAAAAGCAGAAGACCGCCAACCTCAGTTAAGATTGAGGTTACCTCAGAGGTCTGACAGGCAGCAGAAACACAGGATTCAGTCACAGCCTTTCCAGGCACCCACAGCACAGGAATGATGAAGTCAAAGTGGACAGAATGAAAGACCAGTTGAAAGTTGTCCTCTCTTTTTATGCTGGGAAAAAAAAAAAGAGCCGGGGGTGGTGGCTCATGCCTTTAATCCCAGCACTCGGGAGGCAGAGGTAGGAGGATTGCCGTGAGTTCAAGGCCACCCTGAGACTACATAGTGAATTCCAGGTCAGCCTGGGCTAGAGGGAGACCGTATCTCGGAAAAAAAAAAAAAAAAAAAAAGATTCATAGGGAAAACCTTGGTGTCTATTTTCCATACACATACCAAAACCCACAAGAGATTTTTTAAAATATTTATTCATAAGAGAGGGAGGGAGGGAAGCAGATATATAGAGAAGGCACACCAGGGCCTCCAGACACTGCAAACAAACTCCAGACACATGCACCACCTTGTGCAACTGGCTTTACATGGGTGCTGGGGAATCAAACCCAAGTCTTTAGGCGTTGCAGGCCAACAACTTAACTGTTGAGCCATCTCTCCAATCTCCACAAGAGATTTTTAATTTTATCTAATATAATTCAGCTAAATCACATTTTGACTTAAGACTTACAAAAGAGCATGGATTACAGTGAAAATTAGATTAAGGAATAAAAATTAAAATACACCTTCCCTGACATACAAATTTTCCAAATGTGACAAAAGTTTTGGTCAAGTCCAAAGTAAAGGTGGTTAAAAATGGCCTCAAACCCAGAGAAATCCAGACCTTGCTTCCAAAGAGACTACAGAAAGAAACTTCTTTTCCACGTGCCTTAATCACTTGCGTGCTCAGATCAACGGGAATCATGAAGGTTCCAAAAGAATTTCAGATCCCTTTATGTCCTTGCATTACAATTCCCTGAGCAAAAACCTAATGAGCCTTCTCTCCATCTTTGGGATCTTTGGGATGTGCAGAAACTACCTGTTCTGCCTGGGAAGTTATTGCAAAGACACATGCACCCTTGGCCTTCATTGTATCACCTTTCACTGAATTTATTCGTTCGTAAAAATGCTATCACTTAGACATTAAAGATATCAATCATGGTGGCCAGTCTCCAAAACAGCTTCTCACTCCCTCATTCCAAGGCACAAGGTGGGAATCATCAGGTAGCCAAAAACCACACACTTATAGTTGGGAAGAGGTGATGCAGATCTGAATGAAGGGGCTGCAGAGATGGCTCAGAGGTCAAAGTGCTTGCCTGCAAAGCCTAACGAGTGGGGTCAGTTCCCCAGGACGCACGTAAAGCCAGATGCACAAAGTGGCACATGAACCTGGAGTTCGTTTGCAGTGGAAGGAGGCCCTGGCTTGTTTTCTCTCTCTCCCCCTTGCAAACAAATAAATAAAATTGTTTTTTAAAGGTGTGGATAAAAATTTAATAATTCGTGTATTACTTGCCTAGTATTAGACCCAGAACAGGCCTGAGCACACAGCAGGCACTCAATAAATCTCAGTTTACTAATAACATACTAGTACACAATGAATTCGTTCATTTGTCTGTCCAACATCAGGCGAAAAAATACCACCGTTCGAGGAGGGTTGGGAATGGGGCCTTGGGTATAGTGGGAAGTAAGTGTTCTATCCCTGAGCTATGGCTGGATGCTGAGGAAGCAGAAACAAGAATAGAAAGAAGTTAAGAAGAGTTCTGGGTCTGGGGGTGTCGTTTAAAGGTAGGGGAAATGTCTAGCAAATTCAAGGCTCGGGTTCCATCCCCAGCACTAAAAGAATGTCCCCCCCCCCCACACACACACACCCCAGTGGGGCTGGGACAACGGCTCAGCAGATCAAGGTGCTTGCTTGCAATGCCTGCAACCTGGGTTCGATTCTCCAGTACATAAAGCCTGATACACAATGTGGTAAATGAGTCTAGAGCCATTTGCAGTGGCAAGAGACTCTGGGGTGCCCATTCATTCTCTCTCTCCTCCCAAACGAATAAATAAATAACACTTTTTAGAGGCTGGGAAGATAGCTCATTGGTTAAAGGTGCTTGCCTACAAAGTCTACCAGCCTGGGTTCCATTTCCCGGTACCCACGTAAAGCCAGGAACACAAAGTGGCACATGCGTGTAGAGTTGGTTGACAGCAGCAGCAAGAGAGCCCTGGTGCGCCCGTATTCTCTCTCTCTCTTCTCTCTCTCTTTCCACACACACTTGCCAATTAATAAAAAGTAAACAACAAAAAAGAATTAATTTTTCTTAAACTAACAGTGATGAGCACCATTAAGTTGCATTGCAGATAAATGCCCTTTCTTACCAAATCTGTAGGCATTTCCTTACCCCTGTGATGTTCGTGACAGACGTGCATGAACTCTAACACCTAGGCTACAGATGTTGGCACGTGACTCCCTGTGAGCCAATCACAGCCCATCTCTCTCTAACTTACAATAGAGATCAAGATTCAAAGAAATGTGTGCTGGGAGCTTGGTCAGCCAGGGTCTGGGAGGAAGATCAGAACAGAAAGGAGGAGGGAGTGACAGAGAAAACTTGGGCAATGTTCGAGGTCCTTCCTCCTGGGGGTGCCTGAGTATCCCTCCCCTCAGTACCTGCATCCTTAACCATACAGTCTCTTGAGTGTCAGAGTTCGTACAAGTACACAAAGTAATGGTCAAACAAGAAAGAACGCTGGGGCCACAGACAGAAAAACATAAGCCACCTAGGGTGGATCGCCAACCCACCCCACTAGCCAGAAAGGAGACAGGAAACCCAGAGAAAGTATCCCAATTACTGTTCTGTTCACCCTGGACAGAACGGCGAGAGGAACTCGGTGACTCAATGGGCTGGAGGTATGAGAGCTGTTTTTCCAAAGACTCTGTGAATAGCACATTCTTTTCCTTTCTTGTCCAGTCTTGCCTGAAACATGAGCAACACTTACTGAACTGGGGAAGCCACTGAAAGCTGGCTGCCTCTAAGTCCTGTGATTGTCAATGAAAAGCGTCCGCTAGCTGCTTGTTACTGCTCTGGAAAAGAAAAAAGGTGCCGTGGAGAGTTGGGTGTTTTTTTTTCTATTGAAAAATACTTGTGTTAAGCTTCAGAATAGTGAAAATCATTTATCTACCTACACAAACAACTGTTCAAGCTCTAAGAGGGCTCTGGTCCAATCCTAATTCCTGGGGGGAAAAAAAGCAAATTTTGTATAGACTAATTCTACCATTCCAATTTCCTAAATCTGCATTTCTACTTCCAAGAATGCCCCTAAATCCACAGTAATTGTCACGGTTGCTGGTACATCTCACATGTTTGCCAGGTTTCAAATTCACTATGATTAACAGAGAAAAAGAGAACTTGCACCCCTACAAAAAGAACCATCAACCCTGCTTGACATTAACCAACAACCTGCTTTATTAGTTTTCCCCTGGGATCTTTATCAAATACTAAGGAATGCAAAGTTAACACGTTCACGTCTATGCTGGAGCACTCTAATAGGGACTCACTGAGATTTCTAACAGAGCAATTGTGGGGAATAAAGGCTTGGCTTTGAACCTACCAACTTAACAAGTCTTTTTCGGGTATTTTTCTATGGAGGGAGAAGCCCAGGAATCTGAGTCTGTCTTTCCAGAGAATCCCCCTCTGGAATGCCTTTCCCACATCCATGACACCTGTGATGGAAGGAGAGAAGCCACAGACAGACGGCGCTCCTCAAACAAAATCCAACCAACAAGAGCCAACATGGTTCCCTAACAGAGACACAGCAGGACAGACTCTCAGGGTCTCGAGAAGGTGGGGAGCAACCCTCCTGGCCCCCTTCAATAAGCAAAAGTCAACCCCAACACAAATCCACTCCCTCCTGCAGGAAGCACCCGTGGGTGCTGGAGTTTGAGCTATGAAAAGCTGGGGCGGGGGCTTCCTTACCTGTACAGACCTGCGGCTCCCTCCCCCTTGCATGCGAAGGGCTGGCAGGGCTCTCCCAGCAGCTCTCCAAAAGGGGCGGGGCAGCCTCGCTTTCTGCTCCAGCCTGCCCTTAGGGACCCCGAGCATGCCCCTCCTTCAGACAGGCCAACATCACCAGGAGCCAAAATGAGGAGTTTCAGCAAAATCAGAAGTGAGAGTCAAGAAGATGGACAAAGTTGCAGGTGTCACGCTAGAGGGATGTTATGGGGCATCAACACCAACTGAGTAAAGAGGAGCCCCTGGAACGTGGGGGAGGGGGGTCTTTAGTTTAGGCCTCCAAGAATGACAGAAGGGAGGAGGGAGAGTTTGGAGTACAGGCCTGGGTGTGTGTCTCTTGTTCTTCCATTCCCCACCTGGGTGTGACCTTGGGCAGGTCTCTTCCTAAGACAGAGATGCTAGCAATGCCTGCATCATAGGGCAGGGTGACAATTAAGAACCGAGCACAACGAAAGTCGTCCTGGAGAAAGGGCATCAGCAGTTATAAAACAGCCCAAGAGAGTGCACAGGCAAGCACACACGTGCACACAGGTGCGTGTGTGCACACGGCAAGCTACAGCGATGTTTCCTTAAGGCGAAAGGCAGGAAGGGAACTCCTTCCTTTTCACTGTCCCTCCCATTGGCTTACTGCCATCCAAGTTCCTTGATTTGTTTTAAAATCAGTTGCAGAAATGAATCCACATTCCTCAAAACCATGCATATCCAGGGATTTGGAATCGCGTAAACTACGAGGCAGTTATGGGAATGGGCTAACTTTTTGGTTTGGGTTTTTTTTTTTTTAAGCTTTTCAATTTCAAACCTGCAGCGATACAGCTACGCACCAGTGACTGTGATTTCCACAGATATGCAGCGAGGGAGCACCAAGGAGCCTGGACACCCAAACCCTATGCATTTTCTGTTCTGTCTGCTTAACTGAACCCAGAATGTCGGTATCAGGAGGTGAGAGAGGCTCCAGCCATCTCATGCCCCTCTGCCAGCAGCCCTCCAGAGGGATATTCCGAGACGCCATTCTAAAATGTTCCCTGCAAGCCCTTAACCCAGCCTTCAAGGCCAGGCAAACAGCCCTCCCAATCCAGTCCCCACGGCTCTCCCCCAGCACACACTCACCCCACACTCCAAGCTGCTCTGTCTCCTCTAGGACTCCCTTCCCACCTCCATCCTTCAGCCCAGAATACACTTCTTGTTCTTCCTATCTCTGGTTTTCTTGGCTGCCAGGTCTAGACCACCCTGCCTAATAGAACCCACCTTCCCATCTGCTTCACGCAGATCATTACCAAGTAAGTTACCTAGGGGTTTCCCTGCTGGATTAGTTACCCCATGAAGTTTTAAAGAGGAGGACTGACAAAAATGAGATTTCCCGGCTGAGTCTGAGATGGATCCAGGTAGCTTTGTTAGGCAGTTTAGAGTGACTGGGCCCAGAACGTAAGAAGCAGAAATGTCCCTGAGTCTGCCCTGCAATCTCCCCTTCACTAGAGAAGGATCGCTCTTGTCCTCGTCCCTTGACTAAAGGAGTTCCCTAGATCTGTTTCCCATAAACAACCTGAGCCCCTCCCTCCTGAGAGGGAGTTCCCTTCCCCCCCCCCCCGAATTTAAATCTGATCCTGGCATTGTGGTTGGTTAACAGCCCCAAAACTTGGGGTTATGGATGGCCTCTTCTTGAGCCAACCCCCTGAGTCCACACCAACCAGCTCTGAAGCACCTGAGCCTGAAGGTGAAGCCTACCACAAAAAGGTTATATAAATAGACCCTTAACAAGGGGCAGGCTCTCTCTGCCTGCTGTGCATCTCTCCAGTTTCCTGTTCTGGTAAGCCTCCCCTCAGCTTGGCAAGACTGGACTAAGACATGGGGAGACCCCCCTCCACACCCCTAGTCTCCCATGAGTGCTTCCCCTCTTGCCCTCCACATGGCAGGAGCTCTCTGCAATTTCTTCTTTTTTCTTCTAAATCTCTTTTCATGTTCCAAGGCCCATGTTTGTTCTCCCATATGGGCTCGTGGATCACGTGGGTTTTGTGGATTCTCTCTCTCCCTTGTATATTCCTGAATAAAAATGTGGTGTTTCATAAATTATCCTTCTCAGTCTTGTTTGATTCAACTCTCTGGTTAAAAGCAGACGTGAATCGGGCTTTGGAGTTCGAGGACTAATCCTGCACATCCAGAACCCCTTACAAGTCCAATGAGTGAGTGACTGTATTTGGAGTTTGTTTGCAGTGGCTGGAGGCCCCAGCACACCCATATTCTCTCTGACTCTCTCTCTGTCTCTGTCTCCTTCTCTCTGTAAAATAAATAAATATTTTTTAAAAAATAATGTCATTAGACCAAGGTCTGGTGACTCATGCCTGTAATCCCAACTATTTGGAAGGCTGAGGAGAGAATCAATCATAAGGTCATGGACTTACTCCTGGAAAACTTACTCTCAGAATTTTTAAATATTTAACAGGATCAGGAATATAGCTCAATTGTACAATGTTAGAGATAGGGGTTTGTGTTCAATACACATACTGGTATGCACACATACATGGTTTCTATGATTTTTTTTCTTAATTTTCCAAAGTAATTGTAAATTATATTTTGGGAAAAAATATTTTCCTCCACTTTGTGCATCTGGCTTTACATGGGTCCTGGGGAATCGAACCTTTAGCTGCTGAGCCTCCTCTCCAGCCTATCTGCAACATTCCTAATGACTAAGAAGATAATCACCAACAGTCAGACAGCAATCTGTCCAAAGATGGAAAGTCAATTAGGAAACAAGGGCAGGGAATGTGCTCAGTGGTGGAATACTTGTCCAGCATGCCCCAGGTCCTGGGCTTGATCCCCAAGGGTTTTTAAAAACAGAAACATAGAAATCTCTCCTTTATTCTCCTGATGCTTGTCAAACACTACATGGCTCTCATTCCTTCTTCAGCAGAGGTAGCCTGAGTACTGAAACCTCCTCAGGCCATATTATAATCCTAGGGAGATACCCAGAAGAACCCTGCCCACAGGTCAGCAGACACGGCTCAGCAAACACAGACTAGGCAAGGAATCCTACCAACAGGAGACCTTTCTGGAAAAGGTTAACTGTGAACCGATCACAAAATCAACTCTCTGTTTTCTGTTAAGCAATGTAAATGCCAGCAACATTTATTTCAGAGCAAAGATCGATTTGTTGGCACTGATTCATCTGAATCCACAAATGAACACATTCCATCAGGGATCCTTCCTGGTTTCAGGGTTTCTGCAATCAGGAAGTCAAAGGTCATCGGGCGACGTGAGGGGACAGTCCACATATTAACCCTGATGAGCAAAGCAGGCAGGGCCTAAAAAAACAGGGAAGTACAGAACTAGGGGAGAAGTGAGGAAGCCAGGCCTCGAGGCATGTATACTTAACCCAGTACCCAAGGAGCAGATGCCCTCCTGCCCCCCAAACAAAACACAACCAGACAGAGACACAACTCCAATTTAGCCCACAGGCAGCCAGTCATTAAAAAGACTTGAACCTTACACGTCGCAAGTATCCAATGAGCAAGCATACTCAAGGCACACGTCACCGTGCAAAGAACAGTCTCAACTAAGATGCTGGAACAACCTTCCTCATGGGAAAAAGACATGTGCACCGTCAAGTACAAGAATACTTACAACGGTGCAACTGGGTTCCACACTTCATCATGCGCACCTCAGGTCCTCAGTATGTAAAATCAAGGTAGATCACCAGTTTCTTGGTGTGGGAATGAATGAAAGTTACAGAATAATACATTTATACTCCTGGCATTTAGTAGACAATACATAATTTTC
The DNA here is from genome assembly GCA_004024765.1 of Zapus hudsonius. Taxonomy (NCBI): domain Eukaryota; kingdom Metazoa; phylum Chordata; class Mammalia; order Rodentia; family Dipodidae; genus Zapus; species Zapus hudsonius. The sequence goes on from PVHP010022175.1 coordinate 13,694, forward strand.
CATGTATGATGGCTCACACCTATAATCCCATTACTTGGAAAACGGAGGCAGGAGGATAGCCATGAGTTCAAAGCCAGTCTAGACTATAGTGTGTTTCAAAAAAGGGATGGATGGGTGGGTGGGTGGATGGATGGATGGATGGGTGGGTGGGTAGGTGGGTGGATGGATGGAAGGATGGATTGATGAATGGGAGGGAGGGGAAGAAGAGGGAAGGAAAAATAATTAGGTTAGTATTGTGATCCATTCAAAGAAAGCCAAAGTCAGTGCAACTCACACTCTAACAACACCTTGAACACAGCCAGCATTAATTCTGCTAAATATTTTCAAACATCTGACAAAAAAAAGCACAAATCCAAGTCTGGGCTGGTGCGAAGAGACGGTGACCCATCAAACACTCCTGCATAAGTCACACCCACAGAGATGTCACTACTGTCCCCCTGTCCTGAGAGCAGAGGAACCCACATGTGCCCTTATGTAGACACCGAATGCAGAAAAGTTAAATTCCAGCTGTTTTGTTTTTTCTCATCTTTTCTTTTTTTTTTTCCAGTCCCTTAAGAGATGAGCTTGAAAAAGAAGAAATGAAGTAATAACACACAGGTGCTTCCTACCTAATTAAGGGAGAAGTTTACAGCCGTGCTGCGGGGAGTCCTCCCAGAGGTTGGTGGCAGCAGGTTCCATCAGGAACCATTGTCCATATGCTGTCCCGAAAGCCATGCTGCCTTTCCTTGCTTGCTAAAATAAGGATGAAGGTAACTCATGGTATTGCTCCATCTCAGCTTTCCTCCCCACATTCTACTTCACCTGTGTTTCCTTGATTCTAAAAATCATGAAATAACCCTAAAACCAGAGGCTGGGAGCTCTGTAAATTAAGCTGTGATCTGTACTGAATCAGGGTGTGCTCAACTGGAAACAGATGCAAATTTATCTACTTGTGTGCATATACAGTATGTGTTTTATGTCATATAAGCAAATGTATAAATATACCCATAGAGTGCATTAAGAAATGCATAAAAATAGAAGCATATATTTCATGCCTAAGCGGTCATATATCCCATGCTGACATTTAAGTCAAAGCCAGGCATGGTGGCAAACGCTTTTAATCCCAAAACTCAGAAGGCAGATGTGGGAGGATCACTGTGAGTTCGAGGCCACCCTGAGACTACAGAGTGAATTCCAGGTCAGCCTGGGCTAGAGCGAGATCCTACCGTAAAACAAACCAAAACAAAACCAGACATTTAAATCACGAATGGGCTGTGGGCTAGAGAGGTGGCTTAGTAGTTAAAAGCACTTGCTTGCCAAGCCTGACAGCCTGGGTTCGAGTCTCCAGTAGCCATGCAAAGCCAGATGCAGAGTGTGGTGTGTGCGTCTGCAGTTCCCCTGCAACAGCACTAGGCAGGTGTGCCAAATTTCATTCATTCTCTCTCCCTCTCTCTCTCTCTCCCTTCTTCCTTCCTTGCCTCACTCCCCCCTCTCTGTCTAGTTGCAAATAAATTTTTTAATGTTTTCTTAAAAAGCTGGGGCGGGGTGGAGAAATGGCTCAGCGGTTAAGGCTCTTGCCTATAAAGCAGAAGGACCTGAATTCAATTCCCCAAAACCATATAAAGCCAGATGCACAAAGTGGCACATGCGTCTGGAGTCTGTTTGCGGGGGCTGGAGGTCTTGGTGCACCCATTCTCATTCTCTCTCTTTCTCTCTCTCTCTTTCTCTCTCTCTCTCTCTCTCTCTCTCTCTCTCATAAATAAAATATTTTTAAAAAAACAGCTGGGTGTGGTGGCATAAACCTTTAATCCCATCACTGGGGAGGCAGAGGTAGGAGGATCGCCATGAGTTCAAGCCACCCTGAGACGACATAGTGAATTCTAGGTCTGCCTGGGCTAGAGTGAGACCCTACCTCGGAAGAAAAGGAGGAGGAGGAGGAGGAGGAGGAGGAAGGAGAATGGAGAAGGGAGGAGGGAGGAAGAAGAGGAAGAGGAGGAGGAGGGGGAGGAGGAGGAGGAAGAGGAGGAGTTGAAGAAGAAGAAAAAGAAAATTTGAAAAGAATGGGCTGCCCATGGCAAAGGTCTTCATCTAGCTACGCGGTAGCTCTTGGGTTTCTCAGCAGCAGTCCTCCATCACCACTGGTCTCGGGATATTTCTTGTCCTTAAGTGATACACCTGGACACGCGCCACACCCCCTAATGACACCCAGCGATGGAGCCCGAGGGTGGGAAGAACCAGGGAAGAGGGGTGCGAGCAACTCCTCACTCTACAGTCTTTCATCTTTGAAAATGACACACGTGGTGAATACATACAATAATGTCCTAAAAAGCCCACCGTGAATGAGACATGTCCTTCAGTGGGTGAAGAAGTGGGACATCCACACACTCAAGTGGGATTCAGCAGAGCAAAGATATCAGTGACAGACAGACAGGAAGGAAGGAAGGAAGGAAAGAAGGAAGGAAGGAAGGAAGGAAGGAAGGGAGGGAGGGAGGGAGGGAGGGAGGAAGGAAGGAGCTGGGAAGTGGAAATGATGGACGATTTAGAGCAGTGTGATTCTCTCTACACGACGGTGACAAGGGTGGATTCCTGTCAACAGACAGGGTCCCTAACTCGTGACAGGTACCACACCAAGAGTGAACCCCAGTGTCAACTATTCCTTGAGGAATGAGGACTTAGCCATGTGAGCTTATCAATTATAACAAATATGCCACCCTGGTCATTGGTGAAGGAAACGACGTAGGAGATGATGGGCTCAGGAAGTCTGTCCCCCGTGTTAAGTTTGTCATAGGTTGAAACTGCACCAGCAAATTCATTTGTTTCTTTCTTTCTTTCTTTTAAAAGTACTCATGAGAAAAATGAAATGGGGGCTGGAGAGATGGCTCAGTGGTTAAGGCACTTGCCTCCAGTGCCTAAGACCCCAGGTTCGATTCCCCAGGACCCACATAAACCAGATGCACAAGGTGGTGGCCCTGGAGCTCTCTCTTGCGCTCTCTCTCTCTCTCTCTCTCTCTCTCTCTCTCTCTCCCTCTTTGCTTGAAAATGAATTTTAAAAAAGAAAGAAAATAAGGAAATGGTGCTGAATGATTTTTATGCTCACAAGGAGAACAAGTGGATACTGAGGTGGGTCAGACTCCTGGCAAGGAAAGTCCTGTCATGAAACCATGTCGTTAAGTCCTTGGAAGAACATCTGTAATTTAAACAGGAAGCGAAGTAATCAGATTAATTAGGTTAGTCTTCTGCACTTTTTACTTCTGCTCATCTTGATTAAAAATCTAGGTCTGAAAGTGATCATGTGTGTTTATACTCTTGACGATCTACCAGTGTCGCCCCCACATGCCCAAGCTGACTTCTTTTTTCTTTTTTTTTTTTAAAGAGGTCTTTCCATCCCAGGGCTTGGTGGCGAAGTGTGTCCACTTAAAATTATCATTTGTTTAAATTCAGAGACTTTCAAATATCCTTCACTTAAAATTATTCTACCAATAAGTAAGTTCACGGTAAAGAGAATAGTTTAAAAACCTCGTGTTCAAATGAAGTGCGTTTAAACCCAATGAGAGTATGGTTCTGGAAGGAGCAGCATGTCCCCAGGGCACTGAGAATTGTACAAGGACTCAGTAAACAGAGACTATAAGCAACTTTCAGGATCCTTGCTCAACACAATTTCACCCGCTTTTCCTCAGGATAAAAGTGAGTTAATCTCATTGAATTTGAGTTAAGTTCCCCACCTTCTCCCTCCGCGCAAGACATGAAATGCTGACTTCAGATTCTGAAATTATAAATTATACGAGCAATCTTGATTTTTCCATTTCTTACCCTCCAACATGCTTACACAGCAAAGGTTTCCAGGAGATAACTTGGTAAATTCTCATTTATTTCCCCCCTCCCTAGACCATTATACACTTACATACCCTGAAATCGTTTCTATTATACATTCTTCTAAGCCCCTTCCTAATGCCCTTCTACTGCTTTGATTATCAAATCCCAGTAAAGTTTAATCAAGTGTCCCAGACCTTCAACACTTGCCACCCTTGTAGCGTTTTTTAATTTGATTCCCCTTGGTCACCAACATCCGATTCATGGAAACTCAGAATTCACAGAAATCTAGTGGTCACGTGGTCATCTTCGGACCCAAGGTTTCATTTCACCAAAAACTTATCAGAACGGCCTAGTTACACGAGGCTTGGGTGCTCAGAGCGAAAAAGGAAATAAGGAGAAAGAAAATGGGGGCTGGAGAGACGGCTCAGCTGTTAAAGGAACTTCCCAGTACCCACAGGTGGCCTGGGTTCCATTCCCTGGGAATGACGCAGAGCCAGATGCACAAAGTGCATACATTTTTCAAGAAGAAAAACGATTTCCACACAGCTACACTCCCACTCCAGAGTGCTGGGTGTCACAAATTCCTCCTCTTGTCCCGTTTGTTTGCAGAGATGGTTAACCCTACTGGTCAGCCTGAGGGGTTAGAGCAGAGCCTCGGAAAGGAGGAAAGCGCCAATGTGTGGTTGAGGGTGTTTCCAGAGAAGATTAAAAAAGGTGGGGGGGCACCATCTGTTAGGAGGGGTGGGCAGGATGAAATTCAAAGAAAAGATAGAGAGGCAGGTAGGGCAGACATTCTTTGTTTGGGAGGAGAGGGGCTCAAGGTTGGGTCTCGCCCTAGCCAGGCTGACCTGGAATTCACTATGGAGTCTCAGTCACGGTGATCCTCCTACCTCTGCCTCCTGAGTGCTGGGATTCAAGGCTTGTGCCACCACATCCATCGGGGAGACATTCTTGTCCTCTGCTTCCTGCCAGGAGGTACATCTCAGCCTCACCACAAGCCCACCATCAACAGAAGCAAGGACGGTGGTCAAAATTAAGTGTTTCCTCAAGTCCTTTGATCACCCTCCACCCACGTAACCTGAAGGTTGCCGCCTCCCTCTGGACTCTATTTTATTCTCAACACCTTCGACTGTGTCCTCAGTCACTGTAAGTCGCTGTGACAGTCATTTAAAACCAGTGAGATTCAAAAACAAGCGATTCCAAAATGACTTTCTCCTGGTCTTTAAGCAATGTGGAATTCTGCCAGTCGCACACAAACGCCGGATGGATTTCTAAGGCTGAACTGTCTCTTTTTAAAGTTAGAACACGTGTGTCAGGTGAAAACCTTCTTGTCTTCCTGTAGACACCATCACGTCAAGACATTCCATAGATGCAAGCTTCATGCCCTCCTGGGACTTGAGAAATACGTCTAAAACAATGCCATATAATTAAATTTTGTTTATTGTGCCTATGTTCAAAGAGATCCTTAACAACATTGATTCAATTTCACATTTCTGAAGAAAATGAAAATTAAGATTAAATTGAATTATCCCCCATAGGTTTTTAATTTATATCACATTTACATTTGAAAGAACGAAATAGAAGTAAGCTGCAATTTTACAGTCATAATCAGTTCTACTTACAAACAAAGGGATCAAAATTGCATAGAAAATGTAAATATGATTTTGACTTTTATTACCGCTTCAATCCACTGAGGAATCGTTTAATACTGCTATGTCATGTTGGGGAAAAAACCAGCACATGGGCCAATGTGAGAATGTAGCATGTACCATTAAAAAATACTTGCTCTGAGGAGGTAATTTTCCTAAATCAGCCTATATTTCAACACTAACTTAAAAAAAAAAAAAAAAGCGGTATCAGTTGGACCCAGTGATGACACTTGTCATTTCAGCTACTTCAGAGTCTGAGGCACAAGAACCTCAATGTCAAGGTCTGATTGAACTACAGAGTGAGTTCAAGGCCATCCTAGGAAAAACTAGAGTGGTCAAGCATGCTAGTTGGCTTTCCCAACATGGTAGCAAACGCCTGAGAGGAGGTCTGGCTGGCTCACAGTTTTGGAGGTCGGCGGTGACCTGGCCTACAGCTCGAGGACACGGAGCAGGGCAAAACTGCTCAACGATGGACAGGAAGCCAAAGAGAAAGAAAAATGTGTCCAGTCTTCTTCGATGGCCTGAGACTCTCCCACCTGCACTTACGTCTTTAAAGTTTCACCAACTTCTAAGACCATCATGCTGGGACCAAGACACGACACACAGGCTGTGAAACATTCAAGTTCAAAGTATAACATTCAAGTACAAACCAAGAAAGTCAGCAGAAGCTAGGACCCATCAAGGAAGAATGCTTCCCTAAAGCATTTAGTGGTTGTGCGGGCTCTCCCTGATTTCAGTCTTCTAGAAATTTCCTGAATAATAAGTACCTGTTGTATTAAGCCACCCGGTTTGTTGTGCTAGTTTAAAGCAGTCCCAGGAAACTAACACACCTGGAAAGACAATGTAACAATGTAACAGGAATCAACCACTACAAAAATGACCAAGTCAGCATCCAATGACAACCATGGTATACTTCCAGCCCCCTGCAGTGACGTCTGTGAAAAGCTCCGTTAACACTCCACGTAACAGGAGTATGCACCATTGCTCTGGATAACAGCGACATCTGGCTCGTTAATCACAGAGGCTCACCAGAGGATATTCCCAAAACAGAGCCTCCCTAAGGGTTCCCCATGCTTAGATGGAATTTCATTACTCCATAGCAACCTGAAAGTGAGATTCCAACATTCCACCGTCACATGTCAAAAGTAAATGATAGTCACTTTTAAGATGCGCCATTTTTCTATTCATCCCATATGTATCCACCTATCCACCCCATCCCATCCATCTACCCACCCAACCAACCATCCATCCATCCACCCATCCACCCACACACCCACCCATCCATCCATCCACCCACTCATCCATCCATACATCCATCCATCCATCCACCCATCTACCCACCCACCCACCCAACTAACCAACCAACAACCATCTACCCATCCCATCCACCCACCCATCACCCACCCATCCACCCACCCACCCATCCATCCATCCATCCATCTACCCACCCACCCACCCACCCACCCAACCAACCAACCAACCAATCATCTACCCATCCCATCCACCCACCCATCCATCCGTCCATCCATCTGCCCACCCACCATCCATCCACCCACCCACCCATCCATCCATCCAGGCATGTGTGTAGATGTTAAGCCTGCATTCCATAAACACAAAAAGAACCCACTAGGTTAAAGACATGGGTCAGTCCTTACAGATCTAGTGGAAGCATAACAAATACAAGTCATCTCCACATGTGCCCATTCCACGGGCTTCTTCCTAGAGATTCCCCTTGTATGTCCTCTCTCCAGGACCTTTCCAGCCGGGCAAGGAGTTCCCTTCTGGCCTCTGTCTATTCCCTTCTAGCCTTCTGCTGGATAACAGTTTCCCCTAAATAAATATGATAGTTAATATTTTCCCTTCTTGAAGTCCACTTCCTCAATACTTTGTTAAAATAGACAAAAACCTAAAAGTTAGGGTTCACAGAACAGAGGACCCAGCATGTACCCTGAAATCCCATACAGATCGAGATAAATTCACAAAGTCACATTAAGTGGGTAGTGGATTATAAAGGGACTCGATTAGTGCTAAAGAAGGTGGCACAGGAAGTTGGCCATCATGCCCAGCGCCCGGCCTGTGCAATGTGGAACAGCACCAAGGTGAGGAGCACATCGCGGCAGCGTGCCGGACTCCCCTCACCACAAAGAAGCAATCCAGCTAGCACCAGCACTGTGACAGCTTGAGTCAGATGTCCCCACAAACTCATGTGTCCTGAATGCTTGTCCCTAGCTGGTGGAGCCTTGCTGGAGGAGGTGGACCCTGAGGTTTATTGGACCCTAGCTTGGCAGTGTTCGCTGGCTTACTCTCCTGCTGCTGTTGTCCACCTGCTGTGGCAGAGGTGACGTCTAGCATCTGCCCACGCCAGGATGCCCCCTGCCATCATGAGAGACTGTAAGCCAACATAAATCCTTTCCTCCCATCAGCTGCCTTTGGTTGGGAATTTGTCCCGGCAACGTAACGGTAACTGCTACAAATTCCAGAGCTACAGAGATCAGGGAACTGATCTTCCAGGCAGCATGAATCTGGGTTTCATATTAAGAGTAACAGGAAATCATTGAAGAGGTTTTAAGTATTAGACTCGGCTGTCTCTGGAGCAGAAAAGGTAATTTGTCTGACATTATTTCATCACTTATGTAATACTGCGGTAATTCAAGAAGATGGATAAATAATTGCAGCTAAGACCATCTGTAAAAAGAAAAAAAATGTCACTCTGGCTCTTTTACAACTGACATGCATTTAAAACTTTGATTTAAAAGGTAGGTTTGGGGCTAGAGAGATGGTTCAGCAGTTAAGGCGCTTGCCTGCAAAGCCTTAGGACTCAGGTTCGATTCCCCAGTAACTCACATCAAGCCAGATGCACAAAGTGGCACCTGCACTGGAGTTCATTCTTAGTGGCTGGAGGCCTTGTTCTTTTCCTCTATCTACCTCTTTATCTCAAATAAATAAATGAATAATTTTTTAAAGGTAGGTTTTCTTTTTGTTTTCACCCCATCCTTTTCACTTTAGCAAAGTCTGAATGACTGATTAATCAGGTGCCCCAACACTGGTCTAAGGTTGAGATCATAGGCCCCATCCAAATCTGTCTTCTCTCCCCACAGGTCAATTTCTTGCCTTCAAGGGAAGTAACTGAAATGGCTGGATTCCAGTCTAAATATGCAGAAGTCTCCATCCAGGGAATTGCAAAACAGGAAAATTAAACGTGTGGCTTTGAGAAGTATGGATTTCTAGCATCAAGTCAAGAAATGATATCATCAGGAGACAAATTAATATAGCACAGTGATGGTAAATCCCCAAGATGAGAGAGCATCTCAGATGACTTAGCGTATGTATGAAAATGCCGTTGCTTTGTATGCTACCTTTGAAAAAGAACTAGAAATATAAGAGGCTCTGGGGAGATGGCTCCGTGGGTAAAGTGCTCGCCACACAAACATGAGGACCTGGAATCAGATTCCCCAGTGTCCATATAAAAGCAGGGCATGGTGGCGTGTGCCTAGAATCAACCCTAGCACTAGGGAGGCAGAGGCAGGGAATACCTGGGCTATTAGTCTTCTATTGGCTAGTTAGTCTTCTGAATCGGCGGGCTCTAAATTCAGTGAGAGACCCTGTCTCGAAGAATAAGGTGGCTGACTGGGGAGATGGTTCAGTGGTTCAAGGTGCTTGCTTGCACCCTGCTTGCTGGGAGTTCAACTTCCCAGTACTCAAGTAAAGTCAGATGCAAAACATGGCACATGTATCTGGAGTTGGAGTTGGTTTGCAGTAGTAAGAGGCCCCGGTACACCCATATGTTCATTCTCTCTCTCTCTCTCTCTCTCTCTCTCTCTCTCTCTCTCTCTCTCTCTCTATCTATCTATCTCTCTATCTCTCCTGCAAATAAATAAATGTAAATATTTTTTAAATTAGTCAAATAAAAGAAGAAGGTGGAGAGTGACAGAGGAAGACACCTGGCATCCACTTCTGATCTCCACATGCACACACCTGTACACACCTATACACACACACACACATCTGCACGCACACACACACACATGCACAAGCAAAGAGAAGAAGTGGGCTGAAAGACCAGCAGAATGATAATAAAGTCATATGTTGTTCTTATTGAAAATGACCTTGTCCAGACCTGGCATTCAAAAGCCCACGTTGGGGTGTGCAGAGATGGCTCAGCGGTCAAAGGCACTTGCTTGCAGTAACCTGCTGGCCCAGCTGTGGCCCGGGTTCAAATCCCCAGTACCCACTTAAAGCCAGATGCACAAAATGCACAAACACCTAGAGAGTGTTTGCAGTAGCAAGACACCCTGGTGTGTCCGTTCTCTCCGATCTTCCCCCCCAACCCTCACCGTCTCCTCAAGAATAAAGTATAAAAAAATACATAAAACTTTTATACCCAAAGTGTCTGAAGGTATTTCTGTCACTGTCCACAGTGCTTTACTTATGTCTTACCCAGACTTCTGACACAAGGGGCCTCAATTATCTGTCACACTTGGAAATTATTTCTGTCCCTCTATGCGTCTTCCAATGGACTACCTTCACCTTGCACAGATTAAATCTGAAAAGAAATTTTCTTTCTTTGTTTTCTGAGGCAGGGTCTCACTCTAGCCCAGGTTTTTCAAGGTAGAGTCTTGCTCTGGAATTCACTATGTCGTCTCTGGGTGGCCTTGAACTCACAGCGCTCCTCCTACCTCTGCCTTCCGAGTGCTGGGACTAAAGGCATGTGCCACCACACCCTGCTATTTCATTGTGATATAAGAAAACTAAGTTTCCCTTACTCTAAATAGAAGGTGGAATTTAAAGACAAATAGTGTTAGTGAAAGAATGTCATTACTGCCAGGCACGCTGGCACACACCTTTAATCCCGACACTCCAGAGGCAGAGGAAGGATCCCCGTGAGTTCTAGGCCACCCTGAGGTGACATAGTCAATTCCAGAGCAAGACTCTACCTGGAAAAACCAAACAGCAACAAGTTATTATTATGACTTTCTAACTTAAAACATTTGTACAGATCTGAGACTACGACAATTCTCCTCTCCCTCTCTCCCTTCCTTCCTTCCTTCCTCCTTCCCTTTCTTTCTCCCTCTCGCCTTCCCCTCCTCTCTTCTTTTTTTAATATTTATTTATTTTCAAGCAGAGAGATACAGAGAGAGAGAGAGAGAGAGAGAGGAGAGAGAGAGAGCACACCAGGGCCACCACCTTGTGGGTCTGGCATATGTGGGTCCTGGGGAATTGAACCAGGGGCCTTAGGCACTGGAGGCAAGTGCCTTAACAGCTGAGCCATCTCTCCAGCCCCCCTTCTTCCCTCTCTCTCTCTCTCTCTCTCTCTCTCTCTCTCTCTCTCTCTCTTTCTCTCTCATCTGCAAGTGCTAAAGGATACTTGGACTGACATCAACAGGACATGTTGTCTGTGACAAAGCCACACCACATTGAAACTGAACCACAAAGGGGTGGCTACGTCACTGTAGGAGCCAACGCCCTTTGATGCCAGGAGTGTGGGCAGCGCCCAATCCCCTCGTGTGCCCTGCAAGGTCCTCCCGTCTGAAAACACACCTTGCAAGCATATTAATAAGTGGAGACATCACACATGCAGATTTATTTGCCAATAAATCAGAGGGCCCTGCAGGAGTTCTGCATAACGAGAAGCCACAGTACTGCTTCTAAGCAGGTCAATCCAAGGTAAAATGACGCCACGAGCCAGAGCTGGCTGGGCCCACAGGTGTCCCTGCAGAAAGTGACTTGAGGTAGGGGCTGACCACAAGATCAACACGAGCCAGGAGTGACAGGGATCTGAGGAGAGACTGGGCAGATCCTGACTGCCAGGGGAGCCAGGGAGACCTCACCTATGCTCGGGAAGCAGGGCTCCCTAACTCCGAGCGTCCTCTCCCCCAAAAGCAGCAGGAAATGTGAAGTCTCTAGTTAGTATCTAGCTTGTTCAGGGCTTTGAAACTTTGACCCAAGCCCCTTAGGTGGACACAGTTTTTGTGATAATTTTTGATAGGATTTTCATCCCATGTCGTGCTACACACTCTGCTTCAGCCTAAATTTATTGTCTCTTTCTCCCCAGGAGAATGTGGGGGTTTTTGTTAATAAGAGTTTTGTTCATTGAAGCGTATCTGTTTTGTAAACCAGAGCCAGACATATAACAGATGTTCAGTAAACTAGATGAGTTAATGAATTCTTTTTTAATATTTTACTTAGTTATTCATCTGAAAGAGGCAGAGACAGAGAGGAGAGAGAGACAAAAAGAGAGAGCATGGGAGCACCAGAGCCTTCTGCCACTGCAAAGAACTCCAGACACGTGCACCATTTTGGGCATCAGGTTTTACGTGGGTCCTGGGAACCCAGGCCATCAGGCTTTGTAAGCAAGTGCCTTAACTGCTAAGCCATCTATCCAGCCCTAATGAATTCTATGAACGCTTGTAACTGCAAAGCACACTTGACATATTCAATGTTTAAATAATTTCTGATGTGTTACTGATTTCCAAGTAAGACGCAGCCAGATCTGAAAGTCAAGTTTGGATAGAAAGGTAAGTTTGGCTCTCAGACCTGCTATTTCTATCCAGGTCTACTTTTCAGACACAGAGAGACGGAAAACTTAAGCACCTGGCAATGGGAAGCCAGCGCTCTACATCGGAGAGAAGAAATGACACATATTTCTTTATATTAAGTAAGATGAAGTCGGCCAGGGATGGGGAGTAGTACATGCCTAGCACTTGGGAGGCAGAGCCAGGACGGAGCCGGCTGGAGGCACCAACCTGAGCTACATAGTTGAGGCAGCTTAGGGGTACCAGGGCCCCGAAAGTAAACTAAAAGGAGCAAATGTTCCTGAGCCTATAAGGGGGTATCTGTTCCCCCCCCCCCAAGCTTTCTTTCCTACAAGAGAAAATTAAGGAATATTCCCTTGGCTAGGTATGCCAATGGGAGCTGTCCCTTTCTTCGTCACCTGACTCTGGGCAGAGAAATCTGACCAATTTCCACTCTCTCAATACAACCACAGTGACTCCCAGAAATAGCAAATTGAAATCACCTTGAATGAGGACAGTCATTCTTTGAGACCTTATCATAGGTCAAGTTTTTAAAGCTCTTGAATTCGTTATCTTATTTTTGTGTATCGTATTCGATCTTGATTTTATGAGATGGGTTTTAACTGTGACATGGGAATTCACGGTGTCTTTGAGAGCAAATGGAGCTTTTCTCAGTTCTCTGTTGGACTGTAACTCAAGAGTTAAGATGCTGGATGTTCATGGCCACACAAAGCTTCTCCTAAGTCAGTGGAATTCAGGATGTCTTTTGAATTTCGACAAATGAAGTCCACAGGCCACAGAGGGTGAGGTTTTGGAAGACTTTATTATAAAGCTGAAGGGCAGGAAAGGAGGCAGAGCTCCTGTAAAGCAGAAGGTGGTCTACAGAAATGGGAAAACCCACCTGATGACCTTGGTTGGGGTCTGTCATGGTTTGATCCAGGTGTCCCCCACAAACAATTGAATGTGTTCTGATAGATTGATCCTCAGCTGATGGCAGTTTGGGTTTTACAACCTTGCTGGAGCTGTGTTGTTGGGGGCGGGCTTATGGGGTTCTAAGCCAGCTTCCCCTTGCCAGAGTTTGGCACACCTTCCTGCCGCTGTTTGCAGTGCTGTGGTGGAGGTGATGTCCAGCCCTCTGCTCATGCCATCGTTTTCCCTGCCAGGATGGAGTCTCCCCTTGAGTCTATAAGCCGCCTTTGCTTGGGTTCTTTAAGTGCAGCAACTAGAAAGCTGACCGCAACAGGGTCTTTCATGGAAGTTTACTAGACAGGACCTGAGCTGGTCAGTTCAGCCTCCCTGTCCAGTCTCCACATCCAGTGCTGCAATTAGACAACGGGGTAATAAAAAGATCAGATACAGGGCTGGAGAGATGGCTGCGCAGCTAAAGGCACTTGCTTGCAAAGCCTGAGGACCTGGGTTGGATTCTCCAGTTCCCACTTAAAGCCAGATGCACAAAGTGGTGCGTGCATCTGGGGTTCATTTGCAGCAGCAAGAGGCCATAATGTGCCCATTTTCTCTCTTTTTCTCTCTCCCACTTGCAAATAAATAAAAAGATCAAATACATAAGCTGTCATTAGTGTGAATTCTAATGCAATTCTAAGGGGAAAACAGTGAAAATCTCCACTTCTGTTTTCTTATGACTGGGTTTCCACTGCACTATAAATTAAGTGTGTGTGTGTGTGTGTGTGTGTGTGTGTGTGTGTGTGTGTTTCCTTAAATGTGACAACAAATACACAATGCTTTTAAAATACCCTCTTCCCAATTCCATCATATGGCGTATACCCCATCTGAAATTCTAGACACCTAAAGTGTTTGCATATACAAAATGAGATTACTTGACTCAAATCCACAAGCAAAATGTTTTTGTGTTTGACATACACCTTCTACAAATGGTCTAGAGATCATCTTACTCCTTCGATAACTTCACTCCATATTTTCAAAGAACTTTTGGACCACTTGCACACATTTAGACAATAGACCGCGAATGATCTCAATCTTTCCTCACTACTCTCCTGTGCCCCTCTCCCAACCGCCCCCCAACTGAACCCCTTCTTTCCAACTGGTCTCCTCGAGTTCCACGTCATCATTTTTCCTCTCCTGCTGTGCAGGTCTTGTGTAGGTAACGTGAGCCACTGTGAGGGTTTCACTATCCAGGCCACTCTGCGTCTGGAAGACAGCACTGTCGTTCTGTACTTTTAGTAACAATATCACACACGAGACAAATTCCTGGGCTGTGGAATTTTCTACCCACTGTGTCACACTGGTGCTCAAGGAAGTGTCTGGGTTTTGCCTATTTCAGATTTTGGATTTTCAACTGAGGATATTCAACCTGTATTTCACTGAAACTCAAGAGTATTTATATTTATATTTATAAATAAGAGTATTTAGTATTTTTTATATTTTATTTATTCATTTTCAAGCAGAGAGAGAGAGAGAGAGAGAGAGAGAGAGAGAGAGAGAGAGAGAGAGAGAACACCAGGGCCACCACCTTGTGGGTCTGGCTTATGTGGGTCTTGGGGAATTGAACCCAGGGCCTTAGGCACTGGAGGCAAGTGCCTTAACCGCTGAGCCATTTCTCCAGCCCAAGAGTAGTATTTATAGTCCAGAAAGTAACCACAGCGATAGAGCCTCAGAATTTAAGCTGCTTGGGATAGAACAAAACTTCATTATATTTTCTTTTTGTAGATAAAGGTGATTAAAAACATTCCTAAAATTTCCACTAAATGATTTTCTTTTTCAGTGAGCACCTTTACCTGAGTTTGGATCATTTTTCTGCTCACTTTCTCTTCTGTTTGCCTTAAATACCACAAAGGACACCTCACTACAGACCTGTGGGTTATATGGTATTCAAATTTCTTCTACACAATGTCCAAAGGAAAGTATTTCAGACATTCTGACCCCAGCTGTGGGTGGTAAATGAGACCAGAACTGTTATACTTACATAATCCTGGATTCCAAGACAGTTTAAGCTGACTGCAAGCACAATAGTTGTTATTATTATTATTATTATTATTATTATTATTATTATT
>PVHP010022176.1:0-28721 GCA_004024765.1 Zapus hudsonius
ACTAAATTTTTCTTGAATGAACTGACCTTGTAAATTGAATTACCTTGTAAATTTTTTTAAGTTTGACCCCTCAAGATGACTAATGCTATGGATTGCCTTACAGAGAATTCTGTGGAGTCATCACAGCAACTGTAAGACTAAGTACAGTGTAAGTTTCATAACTTGATCATGCTAAAGAAGCTCACATTTACTATTTTAAATCTCCAAATGTATAGACAGAAAACATGATAGCTTTATAACTTGTGTAAAAAACAAGCACACTACCCAATGTAAACATGGAGGTACATGTCTGTCTTTTGGGGGGACGGCGACTGCAACATCTGTCTTTCTGACCAGCACCTTTCATTTCATGTTTATTTTAAAGCCAAAGTGAGATTCACAGTCTTCTATGAACTAAATACTCTAGCTACAATCCTAAAGCTCTGCTTCCACAGATTTTTTATGATAACCTTACATTCATGGAAAATTGGATTTTCCTCATTTATGGTATCAGCATAAAGGAAGTGCACCTGCATGACAATCACTGGCAATTATATATGACTGGTAACACTGGGACACACTGGTCTCTAATTCTAGCTGGATGCCCACCACGGCCAGAGTTCCTCTTCTGGAGAGTGTGAGCCAGTAGGTGCTGTGGCTTCTACATGGGCTCTAGATGGAAAGATGGAAAGACAGACCAGTTGCTAAGGTACAGGTGGACCCTTATCAAAGTCCTACAGCTTTAGGCAAACTGGGGTGTGAGGGACAGACCAACTTCAGTCAGTAAGACCTTCCATTGACTCTTCCATGGACTGTGGTCAGGCTTCCACCCATCCCATACGGCTCTATCCGTAAAGCTCCTATACACTCAGTAATTACCTGGTGAAGACATTTATTAGTGTTCCTCATACTTGACATTTTGCTAGATTTTGATGTGCTTTCTTTTTTTTAATATATTTTATTTATTCATTTTCAAGCAGAGAAATACACACAGAGGGGGGGGGGAGAGAGGAAGAGAGCGCACCAGGGCCACCACCTTGTGGGTCTAGCATATGTGGGTCCTGGGGAATTGAACCCAGGGCCTTAGGCACCAGAGGGAGGTGCCTTAACCGCTGAGCCATCTCTCCAGTCCTTGATGTGCTTTCTTTCACTGTCGCACACACCCGTTTCCACTGGCCTCTGCGACGCTCTTTTCTCACTGGGCCTCCTAAGACATATGAACTCCTGACAAGAACCACAGAACAAAAATCACCCTTGCAAGCTGAGTCTCCAAGTCAAGACACCAAGTGGCGGGCTTCCTCGAGCTAGATCCCAGGCCTTTTTATCCTCACTCCACGTTCCAAGCTCAAGTCTCTTCTGCACACAGGAGATTCGGTAGTTTGAGGCCGACATCTCTAGAGTGAAGGCCCACTGGCCTAACTGTCACATCTAGGCCAGTGGAAAGTCCTGTCTGCGTCAGCTCTCAAACTCTCCTCTCCCTCTTCTCTGCCTTCCCCATCATATTTCCTCTTTCTCGTTGGCCTCATCTCTGGGTAAATGTTGCCATAGTGCACACATTATCAAAGCCAGAACAGAGAGTTACCCTAGCTCCTCTGGGTGACCTTTACATCCTGTATCCGATCCATCCCTGAGTTTCCAAGGGTAACCATGTAAACGTCTTCCACAGGGATCTCTCTGCCTCTGGAATGTTATGACTGCCCCTTGCCTTTTCAGCTTCCTACCTGGTCGTCTTCTGTCCTGAACGACGACGATGGCCGCCCTGCCTTTCTCTGGGTTTTCTTCACTAAGCTTTCTCCAAAGGTGGTGAGCCATGAGCAAGCCGGGCAGTGAGCGTTAGGACCTGTCATTTAGTGGTGGTCCTGGTCATAACGGGTGGCTTCTCTGTCCACTGATGCCATGGGCTCCTGTGAACATTCCTGTTTTCTGTTTTTTACGTCTCCTCATTGGCTTGGTTTTTGACGTGAAAGCACGTTTATAGGAAATGGTTAATTGCAAAATTTGTAATATAAAAATCATTGCTTGATAAAACATAGTCTCACTGGTTGGGAACAGTTTCCTAAGACAGGAATTCTTTTTTTAATAATACAGGAATTCTTAAAGACCATTTCTATATTCAAATTAATTGTTTTTTTTTATGGTATGAACTAGATCTTTTGTAAGGTACTTGCCAAAAAGTGAATCTCTGTTCATTTAAAAGTCACTCATTTGTATGCAAGGAAAATTGCCTGTCATAGTTTGAAAGGATTATTTATGGTTTCCAAATATTCTTCTCTCCCAATTCAGCTCATATATTGCCTCTGCAAAAATAGAAATTCAATTCCATTACAATGTTCTATTGAATACATATATTCATATATATATACATATATATGTATAGCATGTGATACTGTGATACATAACACTTACCATACTAAAAAATGACAAAGAGATCAAATAGTTTATAACCATTCACTCTAGTTTACGCTGATGACTGTAACTCACACTGTGATCACCTCAAAGACAAGCACCAGGAAGAGGAACGTGTTGCACTGAGAACACAGTTCATTGTGATGTAGAACAGAGCAATACTGACAATGTTATCGTACAATGCACTCTTCAGGGATAAAACCATGCAACGTCAAACACCGAAGTATAGAAGTTAAATGAGATTTCTCGATGTGTGGATTTGTTTGGCCTGAGGTGAGTTGTATTGATTTACAAAATAAGGTGTGACTACTTTAATCACTAAAGTTCTGAAGTTCCTCCATTCCTAGAGTATGTCTCTGCATCCAGGATGTGGGGTTGGTTAGAGATGAGGAACACACAGATCTGACAAGATGATCTCATGCTGCCATATTCCTGGGTAATGATGATACAGACATGCAAATAGGCAGAAGGGTACTCATCAGACTTGAGAAATTAGCTCTGATATTTGGCCAACTGCATCTCCATAGGAGGAAGCGCCATCTGCCATAGGCATTATTCACGCGGAGGGGTGCGTGAACAGTAATTAAGAGGAAATACTGCAGAGGCTCAAGTTAAAACAGAAAGCGAAGGCTTCAGAGGACGTTGACACTCCGCATGAACACATAATTAGGAAGGGCATTTGAAGAAACATGGGGGAAATGCGCCTGAGATATTCAGTAATGGAGTTTCTTTTTAAGTGTCAATTTGTGCTGTGAAGACAAGAGCAAGCTGTGAGGTCTGAATCCCTGTTTCTCTGTGTCATTGTTCTCTTCCAGGCTGCTTTGTAGAGCGATGACTTTAGGGTGTTGAGATGACCACAGCCCTTGAATTAGAAGTGTGCAGTTCTCAGCCCTATCACTCCGGGTAGGGCTCAGGTGAACCACAGAGCAAGTGGAGAGGTGAGCAAGAGTGCTGCTTCCACAGCGAGCCTGACAACCTGCGCCAGGTGGAGAAGACCACACCGAGGATACTGAAAACGTTCCATCTCAGAAATCTAGAAGCTGCCGAGAGCACCACACTAAAGTAGACATTCACCAAGGTTTAGGGAATTCTGTGGATGAGGGGGCAGAAAGAAAGTAAGAGCCATAGTGGGGGGAATATCCAGAGGCACTGCACCCCCCCCCACGAGGGATCACTGCCCACACAACACATAGCCCTCCATCCCATGGAACATTCCAGCAATCCCACTGAGGAGTGCCCCCAATGGAAAGGGGGCAGAGAAGAGGGAAACGGAGGTACCAACAAATGACTTGTGCATACAACGTTTTTAATTAATAATAAAAAAAGAAGTGTGCAGTTTTCTATAGACTCCTCTCCGTGTAAGCAGGTGCCTCTGGGTGGGTGGGGGTTGTACCTTAGCCCCTACACTCAAAATATGTCATTTGTTTTAACCAGAAAAGCCACTGCTTGCAGCTGCAAGATCCCACCTTTTGCAGCTGTCACATTGTGAGAGCCACGTCATGAAACTGCACACCACCGTTTCCCCCTCAGTTTCTGCTTATAACTCCAAGAAACATGATATTTTCTATCAAGGAAGAGAGCTTTATTTTCAGATGAATGTCACAGTGATGACATTTTGGAATAATCATAAAACTTGTTGAGTGACAGCTTCATTAGGGTGCCGTGATTCTTGATCTTAAACCTTAGGAGATTGTGAATGGTCTCCCCAGTTTTAACAGCAGCGCAAATACATCAAAAGGTGTCCCAAGGAGCTATTATTTGAGCTCCTAAGGAATTTGACATGTTGTATATAAGGACACATGGATTCTTCCCAGAGGCAACAGCAGAATTGTATAAGGTTTATTACTCAACTTTTCTCCTAAACTGTAAGAACAACCCAGATTAATGATTAAGTTCTTTTTGTTAACAAAGAGTGTCTGTGTGATGGGAAAGTTATTTACATTTTGGCTGTTAAATAGCCTCGGATAATTTAAGGAAATCAATGACAAGTGTACTTTGTGTCAGATTTCTGCCTAAGGACCAGTTCCAAACTCTATGAAGGAAGACCCCATGACAGCCTTGTTCCTCAGTGGCTCTCCATAATGGAGGTCATCACATGTCAGGCCAAGTGTGGTGGTGGACACCTGTAATCCCAGCACTAGAGAGGCTTGCATAGGAGGATCCCCTTGAGTTCAAGCCTAGCTTGCGACTACCAAGAGTTCAAGGTAAGCCTGGGTTAGAGAAGACCTTGCCTCAAAAAATATGTACAAACATGCAATACATATATAAACATGTGCACATACATATATAGATACATGCATACTTAGATACATACATACATAGATAAATGCATACATAGTTACATACATACATACATACATAGATTCATACAACATACATACATACATGTTGTTTGGATAATTGAGGGGAAAAGGACAAGTATATTGTTGATGGTATTATTTGTAATAATATGTAATAAAGACATATGTAATATGTAATATTACATATGTAATAAAGACAACTGCTGAGTATATTTTAGTGTGCTCAGCATTGTATATAGTATTATATTACATAAATTATAGGATTCTCCTAAATATGTTCTTCAATAGTAGGAAGAAAAACAGATAGCAATATTACGCATCCATGATTACTAACCAGAAGAAAAATGAAGTGTTATGGATATCAAATAAACACTGATGAAAATATTCTCAGGATGGTTTGCATCCAAACACATTGCTTTGTGAAACAGTCCTATTTGAGAAGAGCTGTTACCATACACTGAAATAGGAAGGCGGCTCAGTAGAGAAAGCACCTGCCGCACATCATGAGGACCTGATGAGTTCAGATTCCTACCACGCATGTAAATGCCAGAGTGTGTGGCAGCCCACCTACAATGCCAGCTCTGGAGAGGAGAGGCGGAAGATCCCCAGGGCAAACTGTCCAGTGAGAACTGAGCAAACTCTGGGATCAAGTGGGAAATCTCATCTCAATAAAATAAGGTACCAAGTGATCAAGAACGACACTGGACCTCAGCCTCTGGCTTCCACATACATCACACCCGCCCACATGCATACTCAACACACCCCATAGACATGCAAATAAAACATGGAATAACATAGATTAATGCTGCATGGGTAAATACTATAGAATGTATAAAAATTCTTATGACAATAATGTAATTTATTCTTCATGCAACTCCAGATTTCCTGCATTAAAATGCATAAACTACAAACCAGGAACTCAAAGGACAGGGTGACTTACTAGCAAAGGTTCACCCATGTTGGCACACAAAGCCTGCTATCACAGAATTCTTACAGTGAGCTCTCAAAATGACATTTTGCTATATAAAGCGGAATGCAAATTTTGCAACATGAGATAAACCAGACAAAAATAAGCCTAATTTCATCAGCCTTTTGTAAAGTGACTTATTTCATTGTTTTAAGATTCTTAATCTAAAGTCAGGTTGAGTCTACTGGCTTATATATTTTTATATTAATATATATTTATTTATATATAATGTAAAATCTTCATTTTCTATCTCTATTAATATAGATTTGTTTATCTCTGGGTATCAAAGTCGCTAGAAGCATTCCTGAACTCAGAAGTTGCCCAATAATTTATTTGAGAATGATGGAGGCAATGAAAGTATAAGGATATATTAAGAATTCTTGTGAAAGTTTAGGAATCCTCTCTCTGGATCTGGTAGTAACTCTTCATCCATGTAGATGTCAAAAGTAGCTTTGAACACTGTTATAGCTTCCCTTCTGCTGCTGGAACGACACTCCTGAACAAAAGCAGCTGAGGGAGGAAAGGGTTGGTTTTGTCTTGCAGTCTTGAGGGAAGCTCCATGGTGGCAGGGAAAGCGTGCCATGAGCAGAGTCTGGACATCACCTCTGCCACAGCAGGTGGGCAACAGCCGCAGGAGAGGGAACCAGCTCTGGCCAAGGGGAGCCGGATTATGAAAGCCCTAAGCCCCCACCCCCTCAACCACACACCCCCTCCAGCAAGGCTCCACTTCCCACATGGGCATCTGCTGGGGACCAAGCATTCCTTAAATCGATGAGGGACGTCTGACTGAAACCATCCCAACCATTGCCTGGTGGGGTGTTTGGTGCAGGAGCTGTCTAGTCAACTCTTTCGGAACCACGGCCACGCAGGGTCTGTCTGTGATGCCTGTGGCTCGCTTTAGGGCCATTATTATTTAAATGAATAAACATTTTCAACTCTTTAGAGCATCTTAACACACGATAAACACTTGGAAGTACCACTAAATAAAACAAATACTCCTTGAACGATGTTATGATATTACGGTTTAGGAAAAAATATAACCCTCCCTGGATGGTCCACCTGAGCAGGGCTAGGAATCACTCCACCTTTGGTCATGTGCAAATCATTGTGGAATATTATAAGGAGATAGATGCCAATAAGGACACCCAGCTTGGCGTTTCAGCCTACCTTCAGGCCAGCCAGTCAGCCAAGCGGTTTCACTGCTGCTGGCTAGTGGCCTTCTGGGATTCCATCTTCCTGATGAGAGGATTTACAAATGCCTGGAATAGCTCCTTTGGATACATTCTGCAACGTGTTCTTTGCTTTCATGTGGAAAGGCCCTAGAAACAGCATGAACTACAGCTGCCTTGGGGTAGTCATCTGCATGGCCCTCTCATGTTTGAAAGGGGTCAGATGGGTCAGAGATGCAGCATGCTCAATTTTCAGTTCTTACTTGCAGTCTCTCGTGCTTGCTTCAAGGTTTGCAACACAAAAAAATCCCTGCTTGGACTCTTGGGCATTTCAAGGACGTCAATCACCCTGCTGTGCTGTGATCTCAACACCGTGATGTCAGACAGAGCATCTTCCCTTCCCGTCTCAGCTGCCCAGTTTGCAATGGTGCTCTTTGCATGTGATAATCTTTGCATCGACCGCAAGTCCTGGCCATGGGAGGGTACCTTGAAAGATGGTCATTTCAATGTTAACATCCAGCTGAAGTGGATGAGTCATGCATGTGCTTTGAAAAAAAATGGTTTTTTTTTTTAATTTATTTAGTGGTGTTTTTTTTTTTTTTTTTTTTTTTTTTGAGGTAGGGTCTCACTCTAGCCCAGGCTGACCTGGAATTCACTGTGTAGTCTCAGGCTGGCCTTGAACTCGCGGCGTTCCTCCTACCTCTGCCTCCCAAGTGCTGGGATTAAAGGCGTGTGCCACCATGCCCGGCCTTTAAAAAAACTGTTTTAAAAGGCAAGTTTACTTTCTATATTTCCTCCCACAATTGGAGAGTTTGGCTGCCTTTTATTTTTCATGACTCCAAAATGGAGCATCCGTCACACATGTGCTGAATATTCGGTTTAACACTAGAGCGATCGGCCTTGAGAAATTATCCAGCAAACAGATGGTGGCGAGTTCTAACCCTGTGGTAGGAGAGGTAATTGTTTGAATGCCTTGTCTTAAGCCATCTGGTGTGAGACAAAGGGAGAACGTGGGTTCTATTGACTGCCTAGCAGATGCTGCCTTCTCTCTCCAAGGAGGTCAGAACCGTGGATGCTTCTGCACCTAGTCCAGGGCACCACTCAGGAGTGGAGGTGTCCACGTCTGGAAAAGGTCTGTCTGTGACATTTAAAGTTCCAGGGGCAGTGAGTCATCTATTCACTCTGAAAATCTTGCTTTATTGTTTTAGTTTACAAAGCTTCATGTTTAGCAAATTTTCTTTTCCTAAATTAAAAAAAAAAAAAAAAAACCACCCGTACATCTTGACAGAGTGTGTTGGTGACCTCAGTCATTGCATGATTACAGCAACATGTCTAAGTACATGTGGTGTGTTCACATTTTCTATGTTTAAAACAGACGTCAGTCATTTACCACAGATTCTTGATTGCCACGAAGAGACACTCTGAGCAGCAGCATTGTCAAGGAAACACACTGCAACTGTTGATAAAAGAACGTCTCGGGAAGAGCTTTCAAATGGTATTTCTCTTTATTTCTCAGAATATGTGAAATTTCAACTTAAGTAAACAATGCATATGCCACCCATGGATATAAAGCTCAGAAAATATGTCAAGTAGAGACATTTTTTTAATTTTAAATGACACTAATATCTTGTAAAAACCTGACCAAAAGGATCCTTTAAAATAATATGTCTAGTTCTCTTATTAAGCATATGCAATTTTAGTGAAATCTTTACGATATGGATGACATAGAGTCTTGGCAGAATTAACAAATTAAAAGAATTCCTCTATTTCCATTATGACAATGTCTGAGGGAAAGTAAAAAAAAAAAAAGGCAATGATTGTCTTTAAAAGCATAAGCCCATAGGAATTTAATTGTAAGTGACCCTAAACAAGTATTTATTATTCATGATGTGCTCAGCCTGCTGTGCTGTAAAATACTAGCTGGGAGAATAGGATGTCATGGGCTTCTCTCTCTTGCACTTGCTTATCATCTCGAGTATTAAAGGATAAGAGCTCAAGTGAAAAGTTCGGAGGAAGATATTTTAGAACACTATTACATGTGCCAAGTGTTTGTAATATATATTGATCTACATAATAAAGAATATTTAAATTTGAAATAATTTAAGAAATCGTTCCATAGGTGATGCAAGATAAGCAACTTAGCCAAAGTTCTTCAGAGCAAAACCAGAAATAGATCCTGGCTTCCTAACTCCGAGTTCAGTGCTACCTCCATGACAGCGTTGGTTTTAAAGAACTCGGGTTATCACTCCTCACTTGAGACTCATTCCCAGCCGTCAGCACGGTCCTCAACTGAAATGTCACCTCCACACAGCATTTTGGATGCTATTTAAGTCACTCCTGTGGGATGAAGGAAAAGAATAAAAGAAGTTTAAATTTTCTTAATGTTGTAAGTGTTTTATTTTAATTTTTTTAAACTGATATCTTTATTATCCATAATTAGATATATTGTATGAGCAAATCTTATAATGGTACTCCCACTTCCCTCCTCCATGTCCCCATTCCACGGGGGATCCTCCTCATAGCCAGTTCCACCCCCCCCCCTTGTGTGTTGTAGCTGAGGGGATCAATGTCTCTGGATATTCTCCCCCACCATGGCTCTTACAATCTTTCTGAACCCTCTTCCACTCATTTCCTGAGTCATGGTGGGTGAGTTTTAAGTCTGCTTTATTGTTCAAGAAATGTATTTATATCCTCAGTAGATCTTGATGATAGATTAAGAAATAAGAAGTTAAGTATAAGGAACTAGCATGGTCCAAACAGAGTTTCATGATCAAAATTATAATAAGGATTGATCCTGGTATCACATGGCTGTGCCCCAAGCACTCGGGAGACTCTAAGTTCAAGGGTAACCGAGGCTACATAGCAGTTCCAGATCACTATTGGCTTTGTAGTGAGACCCTGTCTCAAGAAAAATATATGAAAATGGGTAAGCTATTACTGGAAACAAAGGGAAAATAAGATAAAAGAAGGAAATTAAAGGTTATGCTTTGTCTTGCTTGCACATTCAGGTTATAAAACATTCTACAGACAGACAGATCCCAGGATGGTGTTTGTGGTAGTTTGAAGGGGTGTCCCCCAATAGATTCAAGAGTTTATTAAAGTTTTTCTTCAGCTGCCTGGCTGGAGGGTAGGTCACCTTGGCTGATCCTAGGGTCCAGCCCTAAGGTGTGTCTGGGGAGGATCTGGAATTGCAGCTATACATATGCAAAGAGCAGTCTGAGCTCAAGCCTGGAGTTCCTGCTATTTTCCTGAGTTTTAAGTGTGCTTACTTGCTTGAGGTGCTGGTGATGGATTTTGCTCTCTGCTTGTACCTGTGTAAGGGGTCCAGCCTCATTCACCATTATGGAACTTCCCCTGGCTCTGTCACTTCAATAAATACTCCCCCGCAAACTGTGCCTGGTTTGGAGGTTCATCCCAGCAGTATGTGGCTAAGACAGAGTTCATACCCAGCCTCTATAAGACAATAAGACATCTTGACTTACACTAACAAGTAGACTCCCCTCACTGATACCGACAATTGGCAGAACAAAACAACGTGTCCAAGAGGTTGGATTTTCAGCTGTCGTGTTTGTTTAGGAAGCAATTTATTCGAACAAGAGTTGGCTTTTTCCTCCAGGCATTTAGATTTTCTCTTCCTGATGGGAACATGACCAACATGTGATTTGTTCATACACTAAAGTTCATTATTTCATTTAAAAAAAAGATTGTCTCTTTACTCTTGGTTTAAAGAGATTTCTTGGTGGATACACAAATGATTTTCTTGCAATGAAAACATAAAAATACTGAAGAAGGAAATTGAAGATGACCCAAAAAAATGGAAAGATTGTCCATGATCCTAGATAGGTAAAATTAATGTTGTGAATATAACAATATTCCCAAAAGCAATATACAGATTCAATGCCAAGCCAATAAAAACACCAGCTACATCCTTTGCAGACATAGAAAAATAATTTCAAAATTTATTTGGAACAGAAAAAGGCCTCACATATCCAAAGATATCCTTAATAAAAGAAGCTCATCGGGAGGTATCACCATACCCAATCTAAAGATATATTACAAAGCCATTGTAACAAAAACAGCATGGCACTGGCATAAGAACAGACAGATCGACCAATGGAACAGAATTGAAAACCCTTCCCTAAGCTCAAACAACTATAGCTACTTAATATTTGACAAAGATGCCAACTATGTCAACTGGAGCAATTTTCCTACTTGGTATTCATGATACCCTTGAATCTGTGACTTCTTGTGGTATATCAGTTTGGGATGCTTCTCAGCTACTATCTCTTCAAATGTCTGTACTTTATTTTTTTCTTTCTTTCTCTTTTTGGGTTTACAAATACATCATATGTTTTTGATGTCTTTGTATTTGTTTCTGAACCTGTTTTTCTATGGTTTGAATATTTCATTCTGACTGTGATGGTTAAGTTTTGTTGTCAACTTGACCTTTCAAGTAATCTTGGGTGGGTTTCTGAGGATGTTCACAGGAGAGCAGCCTCTCAGTAAGGGGCAGGAGGTAAGGAAGCTCAAAGGAGCTAGAAGTTAACATCCTTTCCTGTGTGGGCAGTGCAGGAAGGAAAGTCCAGAGACTCAGGAAGCCATTAAGTCTGTGGAAGGGTTGTAAGACCCCACCCTAAGGCTACATAAAGGGGAAGAAATTCTCTCCTTGGCCCTCCAGCCTGTTTCCTGTTCTGTGTGTGTGGTGTAGGTGATGGGTTTTTCTCTCTGCTCAGACCTGTGAAAGAGGGCCAGCCTCTTTCGCTGTTACGGAACTTCCCCTCAATCTGTAGTTTCAATAAATATTTTCCTCCCCCAAATTGTGCCTGGTTTGGAGATTCATCCCAGCGATATGTGGCTGACTACGACGCTGACCTTCCCTCTAAGTTTCTTATTCTCTCTATGTCCATATTTAATAGTATCAAAAGCCATAAACTCATTCTAGAGCTCCATTTGGTTGATTTTCTTGAGTTATTTGCTCATCTATTTATTTGGCTACATCAGGCGTGTTTGCGTTAACGCTCTTGTCCCTGGTCCCTTGCATAACATAACTATTTCTATTTCTGCTATTCCTCTGGGATTGACTTATTTACTTTCTTCTGCTGCCTGATTATTTTTAACCAAGTTATTAGATTTGAAATTTCTCACACTTTCATGTACTCATAGAGCTGTTCTACAATCAAGTCACTTTGTGGAGAAGGGAATTGCTGTGCACTTTTTATTAGTAATAGAGAATTACACGACACCTAAAAATAAATTTAACAGTATTTTTACTATACTCAGTCAAGGTTTATAGGTGGAAATTTGATAGAATTATTTAGTCCAGGAAATGTAGTGTGTTTCTGTCTTTGTCTCATTTCTCATCTCTTGTTCTGTGGTTCATTTAGTGCCAATATTGTTTAAACTGATGTCACATGTTTATTCCAGAAACTTAGGGCTAAGGATATATCAGTTGTAGATCACATGCCTAGCATTTATAATATTCTAGGATCCTCTATTGCTAAAGACACCAAAGGCTGCAGTCACGGGATATGAAGAGATCACATGGGGACTGAGAAGGAAACAAGCTCCCTACTGTCTAGCCCTCATAGTGCTGGAAAGAGCTTTGCAAGATCCTGAGAATAATGGTCACCAACAGCATGAACAAGCAGGCATCCTGCAAGCTCCATGTGCAGTAGTGGCACAGGGCCCATGGGGTAATCCACTGCTCTCGGATGGGATAGGAGCCCTCTCAGTGGGAGGAAATTCATACCTGATACTGAGGACCAAGTTGGAATCCTATGGGTAAGAAGGTCAAAGACTCTAGAGAGAAGCTCCCTCTGTTCTTTGGCTAAGAACGTCTTTTAAATGACTATGCTTATCCCCTTGATCCATTCTTTTTATTTTTATTTTTTAAATATTTTATTTATTCATTTTCAAGCAGAGAGAGAGAGAGAGAGAGAGCACAACAGGGCCACCACCTTGTGGGTCTGGCCCACGTGGGTCCTGGGGAACTGAACCTGGGGCCTTAGGCACTGGAGGCAAGTGCCCTACCCGCTGAGCCATCTCTCCAGCCCATCCATTCTTTTTAAAGATGCGAATGAATGAACCAAGATCCATCAACGTGACAAGGAAAGATAGCCAACTCCCTAGCATGAGACAAGTCATGTCTCATACCTCTGCCAGGGCCCATGAGACACTACAGAGGAAGTGGTGATTTAAATGCAAGTGTTGCCCTCACTGCTAGCCTGAGCACATGCTCCAGGGAGACAGTGGTAGACGCTGAGGGAGGAGCTCAAACCCCATCAAAGCAAAACTTCAGAGGATGCAGACAGCTCAAGGCTCAGGGAGCGACTCAGAAGAGAAGGGGAAAGATCATAAGAGTCACAGTACGGGAAGGAGTATCCTGATGCATTGCCTCCCCTTGAAGGTGAAGGGTCCGGGCAAGAGACTGCCTGGTGCGTTCAAGACCCCATAGAAACACCAATAGCCCTGCTCAGGAGGGACCTCTGTGGAGTCAGGGAGGGGGCAGGGAATATAGGAGCATAGCCAATGGGAATATGACTGAAATGTACATACAGTAAAATCCATAATTAATAAAAATAAAAATTTAAAGACTCTAGTTCCCGATTCCATGGGCAAGTGAAAGAAATGGAGAGAAGTAGGAGGAAGGGAGGGAGGGAGGAAGGGGTAGAGAGGGAGGGAAGGAAGGAAAGAAAGAAAGAAGGAAAAAGAGATGGAAGGAGGGAGAGAAGGAAGAGAAAAGGAAGGGAAGGAGGAAGGGAGGGAGGGAGAGAGGAAGGAAGGAAGGAAGGAAGGAAGGAAGGAAGGAAGGAAGGAAGGAAGGCTTTTCTACATGTAGCCACAGTGGTCAAAAGCACCTGGCATGTACAAGGCCCTGGGTTTGGTCCAGAAATTACATTACAAAAGTCATGATGTTGTTCCGTGGTTTAGTTGGAGAGTTGCAGTGCACATCAACTCCCTGTTCGTCCATGGAGCTGGGCGAACAGAGTCTTGAAATAGCGGAGAGCTATTTCAAGATGATGAAAGAACTCTCAGGATGCAGTCTCAGAGGACAGATCATTTATTGTATGTAGAAAGGTCATTTATATAGAGGAGAAGCCAGAGGAAAAATCAGAGGCAGGGGCATCAGCAAGGGGATTGGTAGGGGCAGGGTGATCTGGATGTCTCATGAATGGATTGGCAGGGGCCAGTAACCTGTGGATGCCTAGTTTGCATAGATAAATTGAGGGGGTTTTCTATGTGATTCTATACATGTATAAGATGGCAATGGCTGCAGAGGCACTGTAACCTTTAGACTTTTATTGTCCAGGTGTGTTATTACAGCTGGAGTGAGCTTAGGCCATGAAATGTCTGCTTATCTCAGGGCTCGCTGTGGCCTGCCTGGAGGGCTGGAGAGTCCAGGATATGCTTGAGATTATCGGGGTCCCAGGCCCATCTTGACTTCCTTTAACAGAAGGAGACAGTGGGACACCTTCTGGTCTCAGCAAATAATCCTCTATCTTCCATGCCTCTTAGCAGAGTCCCACACATTACTTTTACTTTCTGATTAATTATATTGAGAAATATAATTGATAATTCTAGAGTTTTCTGCTACTAACATGCTACTGAACATTGTATAACATTAATTAAAAGTCTAGTAAGAATCAAAGTTACATGATCAAAGAACTCTTTTCCAATTTTCAATGTTACAGATAAAAGCAAAAGTTGTCTGTTATTGGAATAATCTATTAGTGCACATCGCAATGTAACAATATGTGCATTTCTTTTGCTGCTCCTTACTTAGCACATACATTAAAGGACTCAGAATAAATTAGTGTCCAAAGATCCACAACATGACCTGAAAGAAGGTGATCTACTTATTTCTTTACTCTAGCCTGCTTTCTTCCTTCCATCCTAATGTGAACACTTAAGATGTGTATATGAAAAATAGGCATATGTATTGGGGCAGATATAATTAGTATTATGAAACATAATTAGGCACATGCTTCACATATATGTAAACAACCTATTGTTTCATTTTAGTTATTTAAAACTTTTAGAGTCTTAACTCTTTAAAAAGTGCAAAGATCTTTCTGTTTATTGCTAAGCTAACTGAAGAGAAGGCCAACACTCTGGACACCTCTGGCTCACTGCTGATTTCTTTAGGAACAAAATTGTTTTTGTTTCTCATTCATGCTCACAGCAAAACAGCTTCACCTGAGATGCTTAAAAAGCATGGGCCTCTCTCTCTCTCTCTTTCTCTTTCTCTCTCTCTGCCTCTTTCTATGTCTCTGTTAAATAACTAAATAAATAAAATATTTACAAAGAAAAAGAAAAAGCATGGGCTGGAGGGATAATCACACTCTTATACTGCATTGCTTGGCCAGTTCTACAGATGGTTTGCAGAGACAGTTAAGTCCATGGGGCAGACTGTGCACTGCTGGGTCAGCTGCCCAAACCCTCCATGTACGCTGGTCTCACCTGTGTTGACACGCGGAGGAGGAGGAGGAGGAGCTCACCACTTGCTGGTTACAATTACTTCTTTGCACTCGAAGAGTTCCCAACTCCCAACCAACTTAATGAACTCATGTGAGTTCTGAAAATGATAACTATATCAAGACTGATATTATTTTCTTATTTTAATGAGTTAGAGTCCAGACTACCCATAGAAACGTATTAAAAAGCATAAAAAGGATTAAATGCAGTTAGTATATACTGAATAATGCCAAAAGCCAACCAAATCATTGTGGAGCCAAACTTTAGAATAGCAATGAAAATAACCTGTATTTCACATACTCTGTTTATGGAATGACTTTGTTCAGGTTTCAAAAGGAGTGTTTTGGTGTAAAACATGCTTTGGTTTGATTATTGGAATAAGAATTTGGTGGGAAAGTAAAGAAAGATGAAAAAGAACAGGGAAATTTATTTAGTAGTAGAAAGATGTTTTTATAGAGAAATGTTGACTATATAGGAATAACAAATTTAAAAAATAAGCCCCAATTTAACTGCTCCTGAAAGTCGGACTATCCAGTGGGGATTTTTCTAGTTATTATAGGACCAAGGAGGGTAATTGGACCCTAATGAGACATCATTGTAATATTAAAGCAGAGTTATAAAGTCTATTGGAATTGTGATACTGAGGGATCCTGGTACGGCTCTGGAACATGAGAGAGGGCATTGCTTCTCTGCCTCAGAGGACTGTGGGAAGGATGCTGCAGGTAAATGATGTGAGAGGGGTTCACACAAAGAAAGCCAAAGGCAGGGGTGAAGCATCCATGAGACCCTCATTGGCTTGCTTCTGCACACAAGGTGAAGGCTGGACGAGAGCTGTTTGTTCAATTGACGGTTAGTATCGGAATGCACTAAGTATACTGACGTCATGGTCAGGCCCTTGAGACAGAACTTGGAGAAAACTGGGTCTCAAATGTCCATAAAAGAGCTTAAAAGCAAAGGGCAAAGCAGCTGAAAGACACAAGTGCAGAAGCAGAGACAACACATTGGAGGTCATTTTCATTTCAGAAAAGTATGCAGAGAGGTGCTGTGCAAAGCTGAGGTCACAAGTCAGGGCCTGCAGAGCATGGCTCCCCAGCAGCAGAGAGTGTCCTGCCCCAAAACACAAGTCCTAAAGGGCTACGATTTTCCAGAACAAAGCAGGAATAATCCCATGGGACAAACTCACATCTGGACAGATCTCATCTGCAGATGCTGTCCTGGGGCAGGGGAATGGGAGAAGAAAATTGAGTCCTCAAGAGCACATGGAATTAAAAAGCTTTAATATCTGCACAAAGACAAAGGCATTTCCATAAGACCTGGTAAATTCAATTTGCTCAAGGTCCTCTTGCCCAGATGACAGCCTTCATGGGAAGAAACTAGCTCGTTGTAAACAAAGGCTACAAGGCTGCAGGTTTCAAAACTTTCCCAAGAGTTTTCCCTCTTTTCCAATTGACACAGAAAATGCGAGAGTGGGTTTTCTTCTCTTCCATATTTGTTAAACATAATTAATCAACTCATGGCAGACTTGACAATTCACTGATTTTGTTCCAAGGGCGAGGGAGGCTGACAAACCGGCAGCCTGGTGCTGCAGAAATTGAGTTTTTCTGCATCCATTCTTTTCCTCAGACCCTGTGAGCTTCTACCAGGGTCTCTGGGGGTACTTCATGCTGCTTGGCTGGTTCTGGGGATAATGTTTTTTGACTGGAGATAATCGTTTTGGACATGGGATTAGGATGTTTTTAAACTACAATTATATTAATTTTGTGTTTTATAATTCTGTACTTTCTTGGCAGCAGAACCCACGAGGAAAGGGATTTAACTGAAGGCACAGTGAGCATCCCAAGTATCCTAAGGAGACTGTGATGTAACTTGAGCTTTCTGAGAAGAACACAGAAACAACTGGAGAGGAGCCTGCTCGTCACATCTTTATTATCTGACTTTAATTTAAAAGATAAGGCTTTCATTTCTTCCTGAGAACTTCACAGGAGACAAATTGATATCCTAAATTTGAGTACCTTTCATGTTATGTTGTTGAAGGGTTGTCATCTGTTGGGTCTCGTTGTGAGACCTCCAGTGATCCCTGACGGACAAAATACAATGGGAAACAAAGAGGAAGAACATTTTCAGTCTCCATCACAATAAAACTTTGGAATAAATTAAGATATTCTTTCTCGATTTACATACTAATGTGAAAAGCCGCATTGTGGTTGGTATTTGTGATCCTGAGCTGCCTTGGTCCCTACAGGATAAGACAAGCCTTCATGATTATCTGCTCGTTACTGAACTCAGTGGGTTAGGAAAATGAGGAAACACATATACGTGTCTTTCCCTACGTAGGAAATAAACATTCCAATCTCCAAGAGGAAAAATGTGGGAAAACCGCTTCTAGCTTTTCTCTTACCTCCCTTTCTCCCAACCAATGTTTAAGAGCTGACTTTGGGGGAAACTTCTGGACATGATTAGTTTGCTCCAGGGTAGATTCTGTCTCTGCAGAAGAAAGATGTAAAACTTGGGGTGGAGTTAGGTTCAAATCAAGGGGAAATTATTTTTGTTTGTTTTCCAAGGTAGGTCTCGCTCTAGCTCAGGCTGACCTGGAATTCACTAAGTAGTTCAGGCTGGCCTTGAACTCTCTAGTAGACGGATTTGGAAACAGCACCATCATAGTCTTCAGGGAAATGTTATCATAAAGTTGACTTTCATATCCAGGCTCCCTGATCAACCTAAGAAAGTTAAAGGCATAAGAGCAAAATTAACCATAGAATAACAGTTCAGAGAGCTAGGCAAGCCTTCGTGGGCCATCAGGCATGAAGAGGCAAAGAAGAAAATTTGAATCATCCAAAGCAGAAGAAAATGTGTGACTTGTGTCCCAGGACCACTTTCTTCCCAAGCAAGTCATGTGACCTCAAACACTAACAAAAGTCAATGAGGTTAAAGGAAAGCGTACCAAGGGGCCGGATGTGTGCCCACCGTGGGAGCCCATTGATAACTGAAAAGAATGTGCCCCGTGAGAGAGGACCATTGCTCATAGGACCACAAGACAGTTATCAGATCTCCTTAGTTTTAAGAAAAGAAATATCTTTCTGGGCAGTCCTTCAATTCTTACATATTGGCTTAAATTTTGGAAGAAGTCTCGTTGGCCAATCAAAGCAGGTCCATAGCAGGATGTGGTTTTTGCACTGTTGCTATAGAAGTGATATTTCTTTGAACATGCTAGAGGTCTGACACCCAGTGCCCTGAGATTTGAATTTTTGTATTAGTTTGCTTGATCCCAACTGGCCAAGTAAGTTCAGTTCCCTGTCTGTTTCTTGTAGTTAAACTTCTGTTCTAGCTCTTTTATGACCACCGAGGTAAGAATTCCTCAGACCCACCCTAGACCAAAAGTAGAGTTCCCAGTGTTCAGGAGCCCTGATCAGCCCAGAAGCACATATGGGGAAGTAAGCCATCTCCACATTTGTATGCTTGAGCCAAGGAAAGTGCTTTCCGCCTCCTAAAGACATATGAGCCAGAAAGAAGCTCTTTGATTTCTTGTTTTATGTGACATTCTGTCTGCAATGAGCAGGCTTCCAGATGTTCATGAATTTTATATTCAATTTATATAGTCATTTATGTTTCCCACCAGGACACAGAGTGGTTTACATTCTAGAAACTCAATCAAAAAAATATTTCTTCTAACTCAAACTTGGAATGACTAAATATTTCATGGTGTAAATTCTAATTATAAATGTTCTGTGAGATGAAAAGACTTATTTTCATCTGAGCAAGTTTGAACACTAAACATATTCGTTGACCAAACTCACCACGGACTACATACAGCCTAAGTCCTCTCCTTCCTCGGCTTTGACCCTTGTCTTTTCAAGAGTAAATGTTTTTAAATTTGATGAAATTTAATTTGTAATTTTTCTTCTAGGGTTTACTTCAGCCTCGCAAAAAAGTTGATCTGTGCATGGCCACAAAAGAAGCATTGTTCGCTAAGTTTTCTTCTAGAGTTTTATAGTTTAAGCTCTTTGATGTCTCTGGTCAATGCAAAGTGACTTTTTTGTGTGGTGATATGTATGCCCCAATGTTTCGTTTTTTTGAAAATAGCTAGGCAATTGAGCAAGTATCATTTTTACAAATATAATTCTCTTTCCCACAGTCTGTTATTGTCTTGTTCCCTTTATCAAAAACAGTTGGAGTGGGCAAAATACTTCCACGCAAGTGCAAGGACTTGAGTCTCCAGAAGCCGAGTAAAGCCAGACGCAATAGGATGGGTCTGGGAAGATGGCTGGAAGCTCGAGGCTGGCTAACCTGGTTCACAGAGCAGAGAGCAGCAGCAGAACCTGCCTGGAGCAAAGGAAGAGACGAACACTGACAGACGGCACAGGTTGTGTGCATGTGCACACACCACCATGCACACACATCTACATGTCATAATCAGTTGGTTACCGAAGGGTTACTTCTGCTACTGTGTGTGTATGGTGCAGGGGAAAAGCTTATGGCCATCATGTTCTATATAGACACCATTTGAGTGTGGCACATATATAGCATTTTTGAGACCACGCTTTCTCCAAAATATTAAAAGGATTTCCGAGGCATCTTTGTTGAAAATCAATGAGCTGTAAATGTAAAGGCTTCTTTCTAGACGTTCCATTCTATTCCATTCATCAATGCCAATTATAACTCAGTTTCACACGGTCTTGGTGACCACAGCTTTATGTTAAGTTGGATAACGGGTAGTGTACATCTCTGTGGTCTTGTTTTTCTCTCTCAAAGGGTTTTTAACTATTCTGTCACATCTCCACATAAATTGGAATGCCCCCACACTTGTTACCTTCTATAGAGCTATCATCTGGGAATCTGATGGGGATTGCACAGAATCTATACATCCGTTTGCAGAGGACTAATTGACAAGTGTGATGTCCTCTGCGATCCAGATGCATGGATCCTCCACATATTTAGAGCATCTGTTAAGCCCTTGCTCCTAAAGATTCCTTACAGTACACAGCTCTTCCATTTTCATTGTAGTGCATGTTATTCTTTTGATGCTAATAGGAAGGAAATTATTTCCTTTTTTCTTTTACAAATTAAATTTAACTGATATGCAAAAACCTCTCATCTCTCCTTCTTGCCTCTGGCCCACTTACCCTTCTGTGGTGAAGGTGCTGGCTTTACTAATCTAGGTTCATACCAGTGACACAGGAGAGAGAGAGAGAGAGAGAGAGAGAGAGAGAGAGAGAGAGAGAGAGAGAGAGAGAGAGAGAGAGGATGGTTGTACCAAGGCCTCTGCCACTGCAAACTCCAGATGCATGTGCCACCTTGTGCATCTGGCTTTACGTGGGTGCTGGGGAAACGAACTCAGTTCCTTCTGCTTTCCAAGCAAGCACCTTAACAGCTGAGCCATCTCTCCAGCCCTCAATGTAGTTTTGATTTGTGTTTCCCCTATGGCAGAAATGTTGAGGACATTTTCATATATGTGTTACACATGCACTGTTTTAAGTGATCTGTGCACCAACTTAACCATGGATATATTAGTTTACTTCGCAGTTTTAATTTAATTTTTTTTCTTTCAACTTAAAAGCACTTTACTTGCAATAAAAAATTATCATTTCTTGGGCTGGAGAGATGACTCAAAATTAAAGCACTTTCCTCCGACGCCAAAAGACCCAGGTTCAATTCCCCAGTGCCCACATAAAGACAGATGTGCAGGGTGGTGCATGCATCTGGAGTTTGTTTGCAGTAGTTGGAGATCCTGCACACCCATTCTCTCTCTCTCTCTATGTCTCTCGCTCGCTCGCTCACTCGCTCGCTCGCGCTCTCTCTCTCGCTCTGTCTCTCCTTGAAAATAAATAAAAATATATTTTAAATTGCCATTTCTTAACTTTTCAGTGGGTGCATTATTCACGTCAGAAACATGACAATGTATAAAGTAAGAATTATATCAATATTTTATGTTGCTATACATCCTTCTAAGAAAATACTATTCCATATATACCCATAGGCTTATACTACAGTGTTAACACTCATTGTATGATGTATGTATGATTTTCCAGTTCTTGCAAAAAAAAAAAACAGTGTGTGCACATATACCTTAGTTATATTCTCTCCTACCCCTTTGCTTACCTAACAGAAGACTTGGAGTTACTAGTCATTAAATCAATTTGCTTTTCTCCGGTCACAACTGTCCCTTAGACTATAAAGTTGGCATTGCTGCAACCGTGCAAAGATCGGTGCCTTCATTTCCAAGATTGCTGTGTTGACCCAAAAGATCCAACATGGCACCTACAAAATAATGGTGGCTATTGGAAGTGTAACAGCTCTGCCTCCACATAACCTTTACTCAGGTTTGCAATTTCGGTTTTATCTAAAAACTTGAGGAATTATTCTTCATTACTACAGTGGATGGTCAGGTGCCCAGAACTAGGGGTTTGATTCTGCCCAGCGCTGTACTACTCTGCTTGGTAACATCTGTGTGTTCTCTGTTATTTAACAGACCATAAACACAAGCCCAACCAACTCCGGCCATGAAACACAGGAGGGACATTTGGAACTAAATTGTATGCAGTGTCAGTTTCTTCATTGAAAAACTCCTGAGCTGCCGGCCATGAGGAGTAGTAGAGGG
This sequence comes from Zapus hudsonius, assembly GCA_004024765.1. Taxonomy (NCBI): domain Eukaryota; kingdom Metazoa; phylum Chordata; class Mammalia; order Rodentia; family Dipodidae; genus Zapus; species Zapus hudsonius. The sequence goes on from PVHP010022176.1 coordinate 21,892, forward strand.
TGAGGCACCTGCATCAAGGCCTCTGACCAGAGACTCTGCGGGACTGAGGCTCGGCTCAGCAGCTAGAGAGCTTGTCTGCAAAGCCTAAACCAGAGTTTGATTCCCCACTACCCTCATGAAGCCAGATGTGCAGGGCTGCGCCTGCATCTGGAGTTTGTTTGTCGTGGCTGGAGGCCCTGGTGTGCCCATTCTCTCTGTCTGTGTCTTTATCTCTATCTGCTTGCAAATAAGTAAATAAAATATTTTTTAAAGTTTTTTATATTTTATTTATTTGTGTGTGTGTGCGCGCGCACGCAAGAGAAAGAGAGAGAGAGAGAGAAAGAGAGAGAGAGAGAGAGAGAGAGAGAGAGAGAGAGAGAGAGAGAGAGGCAGACAGAGAATATGGGCACACCAGGGCCTCCAAGCCACTGCAAATGAACTCCAGACACATTCGCCCTCTTGTGCATCTGGCTGTATATGGGCACTGGGGAATCGAACTCTGGTCCTTCTGCATTGCAGGCAAATGCCTTAGCCTCTAAGCCATCTCTTCAGCCCAAAATATTTTAAAACAAAAAATCCACCCTCAGGAAAATAGTGGGAATCACAGAGTGTTAGATTTCTTTTTCAAAGGGCAGAGATTAGACGCCACAGAGATCCAGGGGACTCTAGCAAGGAATTAACAAGGCTTCACCTTAGAACTGTGCTGTGTCCAGTGATTTTTGAGGAAGATTTGTGAAAATATAAGGTGAGCAGAATATATTTGGCAAAGAAGCAGACATATCCACGTTATCTATGAGAAAGGAATGTTTCATAATTTTTGGTTTTTTCTGGTGACATCTTGTTTTTGTCTGGACCCTGATGAGATCATCGTGTCATCTTCCTTGTGCACTTGGTCACACGCACAGAGCGTGTCTGATGTCTGCTCTCTGTTCAGCAGAAGAATGTCGCAGTTTGACTCTGAGGGAGCTCTGAACACCGTCAAGACCTACCCGCTAGCTTGAAGACTCCTGCATGCTGGGTCTGCTTTTCCTTTCTTGTCGTTCCTTCTTCTGTTTCTTGTCCAGAAGGGAAGGCAGAGCCGTAACCTGACAACTTAAATACCAGCAACAAGTACGGCTACAGGAATCTAATATACATTAAATTCCTATCATCCAAGAATCATCTGAGCACTTTGTATTACTAAATTTAGGTCTTAAAGCAACTCTACGAAATAAATCTTGTTGTTATTGTTCATCTTTTGGATGAGGAAAGTGAGGTAGAGAAAGGCTGGTTGATTTGCCTAAAGATGCATCATTACATAGGAAGTGCAAACCTACAGGTACTCTGGTTCCACGTCTCCTTTTGCAGACTGTATGGTTTAATATATTATTTATTTATTTCCAAGGAAAGAGAGAGGGAGGGAGGGAGGAGAATGAGCACACCAAGGCTTCCACCAACAAACTCCTGTTGTATGCACAACCTTTGTGCACCCGGCTTTACTTGTACTGGAGAATCGAACCTGGGTCATTAGGTTTTACAAGCAAGTGCCTTAACCACTGAGCCATCTCTGCATACTGTTTTAAATGGTAGGATAGTGTGATATTGTCCAGGTCTGCTATAATAACCTGGTTCACTGCCCCACATATGCACTGTCTGCTACATTTAGTGGATCCCAGCTGCCCTCATATTAATTGCTGACACCTTACCAACGAGGCTCCTCAATAAGTAGCTGTGTGAACTATTCTCCTCTCTGTTAAATATTGATGAGCTATGTCTTTATGCATCACTTCTGGACATATTTCTATTTTTCTTATATCCCTTGAAGGCTCATTTGAAAATTATGACCATTGGGTACGATCAGTCACATTCCCTTAAAATGTCATATATTTATTACATAAGTAAGACTTTAAAGAGTTGTAAGGCAAAGTGAGAAACATGTTTCATGATGGGAATATGCTCTGAGAACTGTGTCATTAGCTGAGTTCCTCATCATAAGAACATCACAGTGTGCTTACACAAACCCAGGTTATGTAGGTCAGTCACTGGGTGTGACCTCTGGATGCAGCCAGGAGGGACCAAAAGAATGGATGAATGGTAAAGCGTGTGAGAGTCCGTATGGGCTTTACTAGATGCAAAGAGAATGTCGAAGGGGAAATGAGCTTTTACTTAAACTGGATGTCTAAATACGTGTGTGTGATCCTAAACAATGTCGGATACATTTGCACATCCCAGTAATAGGTTTTACATTAGCTGGTGGGAAGCAGAGCTATTCCAGATAAGCTCTTGTTTTCGTTCTTCCTTCCTCTCATCCCTTTTCAGTGCTGGGAATTGAACCTAGATCCTCACACGCGTCAGGTAGACACTGGAGCGCTGAGCTACAGCCCAGACCTTTTTATCTTTCCTTTGGAGACACGGTCTCACTGAGTTGCCCAGCTTGGCTGTAAACTCACTTTGTAGCCCTGCCCGGTGGTTTGTGGTGTTCGAGCCTCGGCCTCCCAAGAAGCGCTCTATATAGTTCAAGGTGAAAGTCACTTCCATAGCACTTTAACCCTTGTACCTTTCAGATGTTTCACTGCATGCTATTTTAATGGTCCTCTATGTAGCATAAACAAAACATCTCAAAAAATTATAATGCTTCATTACAAATGTCTAACTCAGCTGTTTCTTTTTTCCTTCTTATTACAATCTTCCTTTTGATGAAATGATTGAGAGCAATAGTGTGTTTTGATGCTTTCTGGAATAGTTTTCGTTTATCTATTATAGATTTTTTTTCATTATGAGTACCACGAGGCTTACAAAAAACCTATTGTTTATGAGAGGCTATTTTGAAACGGTAATAATAAGATCATAAAAATAAGAATAGGGACAAATAAGAGAAAATATGGGAAAACTCCACTCACAATCTGCACTGTGGTGGCTTGATTCATATGCTCCCCATAAACTCGTGTGTTCTGAATGCTTGATACCCAGCTGATGTCAGTTTTGGAATTGGAGCCTTACTGGAGGAGGTGTGTTGTTGGGAGCTCTCTTATGGGTGTTATGGCCAGCTTCCCCTTGCCGGTGGTTGGCACACTCTCCTGCTGCTGTTGTTCACTTGATGTTGGCCAGGAGGTGATGTCCACCCTCTGCTCATGCCAATGTTTTCCCTGCCATGATGGAGTGTCCCCTTGAGTCTATAAACCAAAATAAACCCTTTGCTCCAAGAAGCTATTTTGGTCGGGTGCTTTGTGCCACCACGAGAAGGTAACTTGCAACAGTAAAATTGGTACTGAGAGGTGGGGTAGCTATTGCTAGAAGCCTGTGTAGCTTTTGGCCTTTAGGAAGTGATCTGCAGGAGAAATGTAGAAGGATTTGAAACCTTGGTCTAAGAGAGGCCTTTCAGTGCTGAATGAACATTCTACTCAGAATTAGAGAACTGAAAGCAATAAGAACTGAGTGTGAAATTTGGCTTATGAGAAGAAAGAACTTTGTCAGGACTGTGCCAGAAGCAGTTTGTGTGAGAGGCTTGCTAGGTTCTGCCTGCCTGTGTCCTGAGAACTTGTGCAGGGGTTGCACTTTGTAGAAATGAACTGGAGTGAGCAGATGGAGATGGCACAGAAAGGAAATCTTCAGGCTAAAGACTACAGTTTAGCTGTAATTGTTGGGCAGTTTACACCTATTAAGATTGGGCCAGGTGATCTGCATTGAGACAGAAGGAAGAACACTCACTCTTGAAAGTAGGGAACCTGGATGCTGAAGGAATGTCCTGTTCTTCAAAGTTAGCTTTATTCCCCCTGAATTAACAGGTTGGTAGCCCACCCAGTGCTATGGAGTATAAGAAATTCAGGAAAGAGAGGGGCATTGGATTTGCGGTGGTTGTGAGTTTTAGAAATGGTCGTGGGCAATGTGAAGCAGGGTTGTAGGAAGTCACTGCGTGGAGGTCCAGTGGGGCCACGAGATGAATCATGGGTTGTGGTTTCCACACGAAGCTTGTATCGGTTCTCTTACTGGTGAGATTTAGACTTTCCCATGTTTTCTACTTACTCACTAATATCTCTTTCAGTTTGAAGAATGTCCCTTGACTTTTCTTATGTGACAAGCATGAACTACATTCTCTCAGTTCTGTTAGTCTTGGAATGTATTTATTTCTTCATTCTCAAATAAGAGATTTGTTGCATTCTCACTTGACAGATTTTCTTCTTTTCGTATTGTGAAAATCTCACGCTCAAACTTTACAGTCATAGGAGGAGGGCAGGTGTGCCCCAGGCTCAGTCCAAGGCTGGGAACGATGAAAGCTAACCCTTGAGTGTGTCTCACCAGCACACGGGGTCAGTCGTGAAGCTCTATCAGCTCTGTCCTGTGTTCACGACCCCTCAGCTTCTGCCATCTGCTGGGCTTTGCCACTGGAAACTTGGCGCTGAGCTTCGAGACGAAATCCTGTTCTCTTTCAGGTGATCTGTTCCCGTCAACTTCCTCGTTGCAGCACAAAGAACCCGACCAAAGAGCAGCTGGTGGAAAGAGTTTATTGTGGCTGACAGACTCAAGGGGAGGCTCCATGATGGCAGGGACAAGCATGGCATGAGCAGAGGGTGGACATCACCTCCTGGCCAACAGCAGCAGGAGAGTGCCAAACACTGGCAAGGGGGGAAGCTGGCTATGACACCCATAAGCCCACTCCCAACAACACACTGCCTCCAAGAGGCTCCAGTTCCCAAATGGACACCAGCTGGGGAAAAGCACTGAGAATGCACAAGATTATAGGGACCCCCTGACTCAAAGCAGCCAGGATGTGGAGTCTGGCCCCAACTTGGAGGAGGTCCATGGGCGGCGAAGGCTGCCTGGCCCAGCGCTGGCCCAGCAGCTCAGTCTGAGAACTGGTCTGGCAGTAAAGTTTGATGGACTCGGCTCAGCACTGGGTCTAATGGTGGCAGACTCAGTAATGACTTAAGTCTAAGGTCTCTACTTCATTCTCTCTCTCCCGAAAGTGAGGTGCATGCAATTAGGGAGGCATGGCCTGAGCAACTCTCTCTTCAGTCCCTTTTTCAACTTGTCTTTTTTTTTGCATTTTTATACTAAAATTGAGTACTGTTGTCTCTCAGAGGATGTATAGCTCTTGTCAAAGCAGCCTGATGTGTGACTGGATATTCAACTGCATGCGCCTGTGAGGAGACCATCACTATTCACCAGATTACAATAACATGGTTGTAACTTTAAAATATATTCCTCAGCAATTCAAAGTAAAGAGAATTTTATAGTAAGAATTGTAAAATAGTTAAAGATAAATGAAAATAAAAGTGCACTATATTACATTTGTAGATTACCACTAAAATGGCTTTCTTCAATTTTGCATAGCTTAAATGTATTTTAATGTAAATATTTAAAACTCAATAAGTAATTGTTCATTAAGTGCTAGAAAAATTAAGGGAACTGGATGAGAATAAGGAAAAAGTAAAGAGACAGGGCTGAGGAGATGGATCAGTGGTTAAAGGCTTACAAAGCCTGATGGCCTGGGTTTGATGCCCCAGTACCCACAAAAAGCCAGATGTGCAAAGTGGCTGCTTTTTCTATTTGTCTCAAATAAATACAAAATATTTTTTAAAAAAGAAAGGATAAAAATATGATTAGAAATAAGAAAATTATCCAAAGCATCAATACTCCTAGAATTTTGATTTTTCAGTTATTTAAAAGGTAGATATCTGTTAAGACTAACCAGGTGGAGTGAGAAAATAAACCAATAAATGGTAATGGACACAACAATAGCAAACATAATTACACTAGAAAATTTTCTTTTTGAGACAGGGTCTAATGCAGTCCAGGCTAGCCTCAAATTCATTATATTAGCCAAGGATAACCTTCAACTCCTGATTCACCTGCCTAAACCTCCTGAGTGTTGGGATGACAGAGTGTGTCAATCACACACATCTAAGGCAGTGAGGATGGAACTAAAGACGTCATGTGCACTGGGCAAGCGTTCTGTCAACAGAGCTACAATGCCCGGGCCTACAATACAGGATTTTAAAACCACAGAATTCTGTGAAGCCAGGAACTACTCTGAACCTGTAAATTTGTATTTTAATAATAATTCTGTGGAAAATTATAGTGTTATTTCATGACACTGAAAACCTCAAAAAAGAAAATTGAAACAATAGCCAAAATTACTTCCATGAAAATAATTAAAACCTTGCCAATAGGATTTTAGAGGAAAACATTACCAAACTTTAATAAGACATTAAATGGAGTGTTGTCATCATATAATGTAGAAAAGAGAGGAAAAAAATGATGGTATTGAGGAAGCCTACTCTTCATTTTCAGGTAGAGGTAGGAGGATCGCCATGAGTTCGAGTCCAACCTGAGACTACATAGTGAATTCCAGGTCATCCTGGGCTAGAGCAAGACTCTGGCTTGAAAAAAACAACAAAAAAAAAGTGAACAAGAGTAATTCAGGTAACAAAATTTATACTGTTTCAATTTTTGAATAGCTGTACAAATCCTAAATGTCTTAGCAGCAAAATGAGTTCAAAATTTCATTAAGAGAACTAATACTTGAAGAAAAGGAATCAGATCAGAGAGGTGTGGACGGGTCCTTATTCAGAAACCATGATGTTATATTATACACAGTTAACAGGTTAAATAATAAAAAATGAATCAACTCAAAAATTCATAATTCAGCAGTCGCTCTTTTAAAAGTTATGTCGTCTTGATGATCATAATGTACTAGAGGTCCTGGCATGTTTGGAAAGAAAAGAAAATATAAGATGAGTCAACAGCGCAAAGGAGTTAACTGAACTTTTATTTGTAGTTAATACGATTTAACATAACATTTGAGGACACTTGTTTGCACCTGAAACACTTCAAAGAAACGTCGATAGATATGAAATTAAAATGCAAATATG
>PVHP010022177.1:0-28680 GCA_004024765.1 Zapus hudsonius
AAGCCAGGCAATGTGGCCTTTAATTCCGGTACTTGGGAGGCAGAGGTAGAAGGATTGCTGTGAGTTCAAGACAAGCCTGGGACTACAGAGTAAGTTCTGAGTCAGCTGGGGCTAGAGTATAACTCCACCTCAAAAAAACAAACAAAGGGGCTGAAGAGATGGCTCAGAGGTTAAGGCACTTGCCTCTAGTGCCTAAGGCCCCTGGTTCAATTCCCCAGTATCCACATAAGCCAGACCCACAAGGTAGTGGCCCTGGTACCCTCTCTCTCTCTCTCTCTCTCTCTCTCTCATTTCATTGAAAATGAATAAATAAAATATCTAAAAAAAGAAAACATGATGAAAATTAAAAAAGTGATGTAAGGGGTTGGGGAGATGGCTCACTGGTTAAAGCCATTTGCTACTGGTTAAAGCCATTTGCTTGGAAAGCCTGAAGGCCTCGAAAAACCTTGAAAAACCAAAAAAAAAAAAAAAAAAAAAAACTGATACAAGCACATAGTGTTCATTTGTAGGGGCAAGAGGTCCTGGCATGCCCATACACGCATGTGTGTGTGTGCACACATGTGCACATACATATGCGCACACACACAAATATTTTAAAGCAAAAATTAGCAAAAAACTACCCAGACATTATATCTTTTAAGGTTACAAAATAAAACATATTAACCAGAGAATGTGTAAAGGTAGCATTGCATGTCCTCCACTTTAATATTTATATGCTAAATATCTATATTATGTATTATTTTATTATATTTGTTACACAATATACCATTTATACAAATACAGGTATTTCCTATAAAGTCTAAAAAATAGAAAAAGCATTTTCCTTCTGGAGTGTGTAATAAGAAGAGCTCTGCATATTCTCCCTCATATGCGGGCATATTCTCCCTCATATGTGGTCCTTAACCAGGCTAACCGTAAACTCTACGCAGACTAGTAGAAAGAAGTGAGAGGTTATGAATGAGGGGTAAGGGATGGGGGAGGGGAATGGCTTAAGCATGAGGATAAACCATATTGGGTTCAAAAACATAAAATCCTCACGAGCATACTGTAACCTATTAAGCAAGTAGTGGGCATCAACTGGCAAGAGGGGCCATGAAGTAGTAGGGGAGAGAGTCTAATCCTGTGAATAATTGATCAGTCTGACAACCCCTGGTCACAGTCACCGGTTCCTTCCCTCACTGAGCTGTTGACCAAAGTGACCCATGAGGTTCCAAAAACAAGACAGAATTCTGTCAAAGCCCTTGAATGCCCTCCCCAGGCCTGAGGCAAAACCCTGTTGCTGAAGAAACCACAGAATGCCATCGATCAGCATCGAGAGACCCCTCAAGGTTCAGAATGGTAACCAGCCCCCAGATGGCAGTTAGTACAGTGCTGGAAGGCACTGCACAAGCTGCCAGGGGAAGCTGATCAACAACAGCTGGAGTAAACAGAGACCACTGGCATGAAACACAGTCTGCAGCCATGAATAGGCTGACCATACCTCTTACTGGGAGAGAACAGTGAACCAAGAAAGGAGTACTCGTGCAATGGAGAAACCTGGGCCTGGGAGAGACAATCAACAGCTTTTAAATTCAGCCAAATATTCCACTTAGGGAGGGGGAGCCCTTGACTGGAACTGGGGATTCAGGGTGACAGGCACCAGATACCATACTCTTGGGCTCACAAGAAAAGATGCACTATGGTAGCGACTGATGGGGAGGCTACTAAAAATAGGATCTTGGTAATCCAGAATTGTGTATATTTGTTAACCTAGACTGACCTCACTCTCCGATGGAGAATGTGTTTGTATTTTTCAGGATACAGCGAGAGAGCTGTGGCCCATCTAATCCTACCATCCGACCGTAGGCAGATAGCTGAGATCCTGGCAAGAGATGAGCCACCACAGTCATATCGTGGAGGACCCATATGGAATCCTGCAGAGAATGACGGGACGAACAAGGGACCCACAGCCACAGCCATTCAATCAACACAGGATAAGCCAGGGTGACAGAAACCAATAATTTTCGACACAAAGACCCCTAAGCTCACAACATTAAAGCAGCCTTAATACTCACCCACCATGACTCAGGGAACTGAGCGGAAGAGGGGGCGGAAAGATTGTGAGAGCCGTGGTGGGGGAGACGATCCAGAGGCATGGCACCCCTCAGTAACAACACACTTGGGCCAGGAGAACCAGGCTGAGTACTAGGCTATCCATGGTCCCCTGCCATAAGGACTAATCCAGATGACCCATAGAGGAGGATATCCAGCTGACTAGGGATGGGGAGGGGGGAATTGGGGATAACAAGTCATTGTTTGCCCACTAAATAATGTAACTCATTATGGATAATAAATATATATTAAATAAAAAAGAAGAGCTCTGTGTCCCTCCCTCCCCCAGGTAGGGTCTCACTCTAGCCCAGGCTAAACTGGAATTCATGATGTAGTCTCAGGGTGGCCTCAAATTCAGTGACCCTCCTACCCCTCCCTTTTTGAGTGCTGGGATTAAAGAAGAGTGGGATACCACACCCAGCCAGTTTGTTTTTTGGTTTTGTTTTGTTTTTTTTTTTTTTTTGGTTTTTCAAGGTAGGGTCTCACTGTAGCCCAGGCTGACCCGGAATTCACTGTGTAGTCTCAGGGTGGCCTCGAACTCATGGTGAACCTCCTACCTCTGCCTCCCGAGTGCAGGGATTAAAGGCATACGCCACCATGCCCGGCAGTTTTAAAAATAGATGATTTCATAGAAGGAAATTGTGGGAGGACATTGCTATGGACCTAAAGAGTGAACCAGAGGTTGTGTACTGAAGATATATCAATCAGGGGCTGGGAGTGTTACTCAGCTGTACAGTGTTTGATGCAGGCTGGGTAGACAGCTCAGAGGTTTAAAGCACCTGCTTGTGAGGCCTCTGGCTGGGTTCAGTTCCCAGACTCCCATGTAAAGCCAGACACAGAAGGTGATGCAATAGCAAGGAGACCCTGGTGCCCCTGCAAATGAATTATATATATATTGTTTTGGTTTTTCGAGGTAGGGTCTCACTCTAGCCCAGGCTGACCTGGAATTCACTGTATATCTCAGAGTGGCCTAGAACTCATGATGATCCTCCTACCTCTGCCTCCCAAGTGCTGGGATTAAAGGCGTGCGCCACCACGTCTGGCTAAAATATATTTTAAAATAAGCCTAGTGTGGTGGTGGCATGCTCCTTTAGTCCCAGTACTCAGTAGGCTGAGGTTGGAGGATTGCTGTGAGTTTGAGGTCAGCCTAGAGCTACAGAGTTAATTGCAGGGCAGCCTGGGAAAGAATAAGACCCTGCTTCAAAAAAGCTTTTTTTTTAAAAAAAATATTTTATTTATTTATTTGAGAGAGAAAGAGAGAGAGAGAGAGAGAGAGAGAGAGAGAGAGAGAGAGAGAGAGAGAGAGAGAGAGGCAGACAGAGAATATGGGCGCACCAGGGCCTCCAAGCCACTGCAAATGAACTCCAGACACATGCGCCCTCTTGTGCATCTGGCACAAGAGGAATCGAACTCTGGTCCTTCTGCATTGCAGGCAAACGCCTTAGCTGCTAAGCCATCTCTTCAGCCCAAACTTTTTTTGTTTTGTTTTGTTTTTCGAGGTAGGATCTTACTCTAGCCCAGGCTGACCTGGAATTCACTCTGTAGTCTCAGGCTGGCCTTGAACTCACAGCAGTCCTCCTACCTCTGCCTCCCGAGTGCTGGGATTAAAGGCGTGCGCCACCACGCCCGGCAAAAAAGTTGTGTTTTTTAAAAAAATAGAAATAGGAAGCTGGGCATGGTGACACATGTCTTATCCCAGCAACTGGGAGGCAGAGATAGGAGGATCATCATGAGTTCATGACCAGCCTGGGACTACAGAGTGAGTTCTAGGTCAGCCTGGTTTAGAGTGAGACCCTACCTACACCTTGAAAAAACAAAAGAGGGCTAGAGAGATGGCTCAGCAGTTAAAGGCACTTGCTTGCAAAACCTGATGGACCAGGTTCAATTCCCCAGGACCCATGTAAATCCAGATGCATATAGTGGCACATGCATTTGGAGTTTGTCTGCAGCAGCAGGAGGCCTTGGTGTGTCCTTATTCATACACTATCTTTGTCTCTTTTAAATAAATCTTTTAAAAAGGGAAACGAGCCGGGCGTGGTGGCGCACGCCTTTAATCCCAGCACTCAGAAGGCAGAGGTAGGAGGATCATCGTGAGTTCAAGGCCACCCTGAGACTAAAGAGTGAATTCCAGGTCAGCCTGGACTAGAGTGAGACCCTACCTCGAAAAACCAAAAAAAAAAAAAAAAGGGAAACGAAAAGAAATAGAACTGGGGAAATGACTCAGCGGTTAAAGACATTTGCTTGTAAAACCTGTTGTCTCAGGTTTGATTCCCTAGGACCTACATAAAGCCAGATGCATAAAGTGGTGCATGTATCAAGTTTATATGCAGTGGTAAAAGGCCCTGGAACACCCATTCCCTCTTAAATAAATAAAAAAATAAAAATAATTTTAAAAAGAAATCTACTTTAAATTTCATTTTATCAGTGGGCATGGTAGGGCATGCTTGTAATCCCTGCACCTCAGAGGGCTGAGGCTAGCCCAGGTTATAGAGCAAGACCCTGTCTGAAAACACAGTGGATGGATGGATGGATCCATGATGATGGCCATACTCACTTTTCCATTTTACATGTGCCTCTCCATCATCTTCATTATTTCTTGACTTTGCATTGTAGCTTTCAGAAGATATAGATTCCATACTCAGCCTAAATTGCATCATTTTGAAAAGGTGGGAGCAAGGTAGACAGAAATAGATCAGTTTGATCAAGTTCCTGACAAACTCAAAAGCCCAGCAACCCACCCCACTCCACCCAGAACCCATCCTGACTCCTTAAGCCAGTCCTCGGGTTGCATTAACCCCTATTAACCACTAGATGGCACAAAACTCCCCAGCACTCAGCCTGCAAGTGCCCCTTGCAGTGCCCTATAAAGCAGGCATGGTGGTGCATGATCCCAGCACTCAGGAGAAAAGTTAGGAGTTTAGGGTCATCCTAAATAGTGAGTTTGAGGCCAGTCTGGGATACATGAAAACTCTTTAAAAAAAATTAGCTTGGGTAGAGAGCGGGACGTCAGGCTTGCTGCCGATAGTGCTCCTGGGCGGGCTCAGCGGTGGGAGCGCGAATTAAAGATGGGTGATGTTGAGAAAGGCAAGAAGATCTTTGTTCAAAAGTGTGCCCAGTGTCACGCTGTGGAAAAGGGAGGCAAGCACAAGACCGGACCAAATCTCCACGGTCTGTTTTTACGGAAGACAGGTCAGGCCGCTGGATTCTCCTACACGGACGCCAACAAGAACAAAGGTATCATCTGGGGAGAGGATACACTGATGGAGTATTTGGAGAATCCCAAAAAATACATCCCTGGAACAAAAATGATCTTCGCTGGCATTAAGAAGAAAGGAGAAAGGGCAGGCTTAATAGCTTACCTTAAAAAAGCTACTAATGAGTAATGGCACTGCCTTATTTATTATAAAACAGAAGTGTCTCATGGCTTTTAATGTTTAGCATAATTTTGTTGATTTCATATACCACAATTCAGATCATGAATGGCTAACAGAATATTTTTGTTGGACAGTCCTTATTTAAGTAAAATTGGCTTGCAGTAAAGTGAACATGGTGTTTTTAAAACAGCAAATAGTAATTCTGGTTCAGTACATACTATCACTGCTTTCTCTTAAAGACGGAATTGGACTTAGTATTGTTCAAGTTTTCATGAAGATGGGGAATACCACCTCGAAACTTACTGAAGATTGGTTTTATATTTAGATTTATATAACTGGTTATATGGATATGTTTAAACACTGGGGAAAATTCCAAGCAACACCTGCCTGTGTTTCAACTTGTGTTCATTAATTAGGCCATGACAGACAAGGGTTAAAGATAAAGAAGCAATTGTTTTGACTCTGCCAACTCAATTAGAACTCCTTGTATCTAATGATGCTGCCTTTCACTTACTGAAAGGCATTTTAGTGTGGTTTATGTAAAATATAAATAAAAGATATTTAACACTTAAAAAAATTAGCTTGGGCATGGTGCCACCCACCTTTACAGAGGTAGGAGCCCTGTGAATTAGAGGTTAGTCTAGCACTACATAGTGAATTCCAAGTCAGCATAGACTAGAGGGAGATCCTACCTCAAGACAACAACAACAACAAAAACTAGAAGGGCAGGAAGAAGGCTCATTGGTTAAAAGTGCTTGCTTTCAAAGCTAATGGCCTGGGTTTGAGTCCCCAGTACACATATAAATCCAGACATATGAAGTGGTACATGTATCTGTAGTTCATCTGCAGCAGCATGAAACCCTGGTATGTCTATACTTTGTCTCTTAAATGTATAAATAAACAATAAAATACATATATATATATGTATATATATATAGTTGTTTGTTTGTTTTTCAAGGTAGGGTCTCACTCTAGCCCAGGCTGACCTGGAATTCACTATGTAGTTTCAGGGTGACCTTGAACTCACGGCAATCCTACCTCTGCCTCCTGAGTGCTGGGATTAAAGGCATGAGCCACTACGCCCGGCTTAAAATATATATATTTTTTAATTTATTGTCCATAATGAGTTACAACATTTAGTGGGCAAACAATGAGTTGTTATCGCCAATTCCCCGCTGCCCTCCCCTCCCCCCTCCACTGGATAACCTTCTCCATGGGTCATCTGGATCAGTCCTTGTGACAGGGGACCATGGATAGCCTAGTATTCAGCCAGGTTCTCCTGGCCATGCCTCTGGATAATCTCCTCCACCACGGCTCTCACAATCTTTCCGCCCCCTCTTCTGCATAGTTCCCTGAGTCGTGGTGGATGAGTATTAAGGCTGCTTTAAGGTTGTGAGCTTAGGGGTCTTTGTGTCGAAATCGTTGGTTTCTGTCTCACTGGCTTAGCCTGTGTTGATTGAATGGCTGTGGCTGTGGGCCCCTTGTTCATCCCGTCATTCTCTGCGGGGTTCCATTTGGATCCTCCAAGAGCTTAAAATATTTTTAAAAACTAAAGTTTTGAGGGGAAAAAACTAGAGTTTTGAAAAGTCAAGTTGCTAATTACCAACTTATGAGAGTTCCATCTGATTTAACGTGTCAGCCACTTTGCCTGTGATGTCCTTGTAAGTTTCCATTACACTGTTCTTTACATACATGGTGGAGAGCATCTGCCAGTATCTGTTTCTGCATTGCTCATATTCATTACTCACAATCCCTTTGTCATTAGACATCTGAAGATCAATAAAGGGTCTCAGGGACACATGACAGTCTAGACTCAAAGAACAATAAAATGTTGGCTGACCCACCTACTATTTTGGTGGCCACTTCTTTCCAAAGTATCCTTAGCTTCTTGAGTTGATGGTAACTGATCACCAGTGTTCTGCTTGCCAGCCCCCAAAAGAGTTGGCAGCTTAAAAAGCAAATATGTTTCAGTGTTATGACAAGGCAATTTTTCTAACCTTCACATTCTCACATTTTGCTAAGTGTATAGAAATTACCAGACCTATTATGATCAGTTCCTTTACATGTTTCATTTTTTTAATAATCCATCTCTTTCTTACCTTGATCCAAAAATGTCATCTCCACCATGAACCCAGTGCAGACAGAATGCAAGCAGAAAGTGAGAAGACATTATAGAAATCAGAGATAGACAGGATAGTGCAGGCCTGTAACTCCAACAAGGAGCCTGAAGCAAGAGAACTACTGTAGGGTGAAGGCCAGCCTAGGCAGCTAGGCTACATAGGAAGTTTAAGGGCACCCTGCAATAGTGAAACCATGCTTTTAAACAAGAAAGAAATCAGAGTCAAGCATGGTGGTTTAATCCAATAATCCCAATACTCAGAAGGCTGAGGTAGGAGTATCACTATGAGCTTGAAACCAGCCTGGGTGACAGAGTGAATTTCATGTCAGTCTGGATTAGAATGAGACCCTGCTTCAGACAAACAAACAAAAATTAATTAAAAATTTTAAAAATGGTCCCCCCTCAAAAAAAAAATCAGAGGGCTGGAGAGATGGCTCAGTGATTAAGGCACTTGCCTCCAGTGCCTAAGGCCCCCAGTTCAATTCCCCAGGACCCACATAAACCAGACCCACAAGGTGGTGGCCCTAGTGTGCTCTCTCTCTCTGCTTGAAAAATGAATAAAATATTTTTTTAAAAATCAAAAACCCAAATACTTTTCTAAGCATTTCCTCCCTATACCAAATTGAAGGCAGAAATCTTGGTAGCAGGAGCACTGGGCCTGGAAATCTAGTCTCATCCCTACTCAGAATAATCTAAAAGTCATAAGGGTATGTGTCTGTATATACATATATGTGTGTCTGTGTATATATATATATGTGCATATATATCTATATACACGTATGTATGAATGTATGTATTTGCAGAGAAAGAGAAAGAGAATGGACTTGCCAGAGTCTCTTGACACTACAAGCAAACTACAAATTCATGTGTCACTTTGTGCATCATCTGGCTTTACATGGGTACTAGGAAATCGAACCCAGGACCTCAGGCTTAAAATGCAAGTAAGCATCTTTAACTGCTGAGCTATCTTTCCAGCCTGATCTACTACAAGTATTATACTTTAGTTTTTTCACCTGTAAAATAAGAACAATCATATTGAGAAACAGGTGGCACTCTACTGGGTAGGACTGAAACTTCAATTTGTTTTCTTTTTGTTTTGAGTTTTTGAGTTTGGGTTTCGCTCTACCTCAGGCTGACCTGGAATTCACTATGTAGTCTCAGGGTGGCCTCAAACTCACAGTGATTCTCTTACCTGTCTTCCAAGTGCTGGGATTAAAGGTGTGTGCCACCATGCCCAGCTAAAATTCCAGTCTGCTTCAGCCTTATCCAGATGGCTGTTAGGCAGCAGTAGCTTTCTGATTCTTCCTCAAGTTTTCTGGGGCTTAGCACCACTGAGCGGCCCTTTCTAAGTCAGCAGACCTCCCAGGCCCAACAGCCAAGTGCTTCATATACAATGACACTTGGCAATGAGATGCATCCTAATTGGATGCCTAACTCATATAAATGGACCTGATTCAAGCCTTACCCTGCCTACCCCTCACACTTTATTCTTCCCTGAGGGGAGGAATTGTTCTTGACTAAGGAGCTTTCCTGCTTTTTCTACTCTCCAATTTCCTCTCTTTGTTAATAAATCCTCCATAACTTTTTCTACTCAGTGTCTGTTTTTCAGTTCTTCGCTAAACACAGACAAGAAGCTAAGGTTTGAGAATCACAAGCTTGGGGAGTTCTAATCCCACCCATAGCTCCAGTTCTGTAACAACACCTACCAGTGGAGGTGCTGTCAAAATATAATAAAGGTTACAATACTTTGGAAGCAGCAGAAGTAAAATAAATGAAAACCTATATCTGTTTATCCCAATTTTTATATAATTTTAATAAACAGGTAATATTATTCCTAGTTTATGTCAAAACAGCAAATGTGGGATTGGGGGATGGCATCAAAATGCATAAAGTAAGAGAGGAGGTATTAAAAATGAAGTATGATGGACTGGAGAGATTGCTCAGTGGTTAAGGCACTTGCCTGTAAAGCCTAAGGACCCAGGTTCAATTCCCCAGTGCCTACATAAAGCCAGATAGATGCACAAGGGGGTGCAAACATCTGAAGTTTGTTAGCAGTGGCTAGAGGCCCTGGCACACCCATTTTCTCTCTCTCTCTCTCTCACTTAAATAAATAAATAAATAAATATTTTTAAATGAAGTATGAGTGTTTGCTTCAGCAGCACATACACTAAAATTGGAATGATATAGTGAAGATTAGCATGGCCCCTGCACAAGGATGACATGCAAATTTGTGAAACACTCCATATTTTTTAAACCTAAGAAAGTAAATAAAAGTGTATTTGTGATCTTGTAAAAAAAAAAAAAAAAAAAGATGAACCTGGGTGTGGTGGCACACACCTTTAGTTCCACTCAGGAGGCAGAGGTAGGAGGATTGCCATGAGTTCAAGACCAGTTTGAGACTGCATAGTGAATTCCAGGTCAGCCTGGGCTAGAGCAAAACCCTACCCTATCTCAAAAAAACAAATAAAAAAAGTCACACAAGTATAGTGGCCACACATATAATCCCACCACTTAGCTAAGGTAAGAGAATCTCAAATTCAAGATCAGCCTGGGCTACATAGAAAGTGCTAAGATAACCTGAGCTATGTATAGCAAGACCTTGTCTTGAAAAGTAAAAGCAGGCCAAACTACAGAAACAATGCTTTTCCAGTGTGCTTAGTAAAGACTAACATCTGTCCAAAATACCTTCTATAATAAGTTAACTAGGTGAAATTGCTAACAATTATAAAACAAAATTCTTGTAGTTGAGTAAAATACATAAAAATTTGTAAGGATGGACATGGGCTTTAAGTAGGGTTTAAAATGAAGGTTAGAGAATACCTATCTTGGAATTCTACCATAGAGACCTTATTTCTCAAAGCCTTGAGCTGCTTGCATTTATTTTCAGTCCCTATGCATAGGTTATAATATTGGTTATAGGATCCTGCTTAGGCTGGTCCTTCCTCCCGCTTTCATTTACCTGACTGCTTTCCTCTAACTGGGCCCCACTTTCTTCAGAGACTTGAATGAAAGGCTTCCAGCCACAGCCACTTTGTTTCTTGGGCCTTTTGACAAAATGTCCTTCTTGAAAGTCTTTCACTGCTCTTGGAGACCTTTCGAGGGTTAGCCAAGTTCCAGTGCTATCTGGCTGCTGAGGCCCTGACAGTGGCAGGACAGAAGGGTGGTAAGTCAAGGATGGAGGACCCACAGCTAGGGGGTAGTTGGCATCTGCAAACTTTACTGAAACATCCCACAAAATCTTGCGTTGCTCCTCTAGTTTCCTCTTTCCCAAGTCAAAATCATCCATGTGCTGCTCGATCTTCCTCAGCAATTCATTATTCTGCTGCATCAGCACCTGTGAGATCTTTAGACTCAACACACACTTGCTGATATACTCATCAGTCTTGGACCAGCTGCTCATTCTGCCCTTGGCTTCTCTAGTTGGCTGAGATAGGCTGAGTAAACTAAGTGAGTCATTTTGCCAGTCCCAGTCCTCAAAGGAGAGGTCTGTGTCAACTTCTGAAAAGCTCTTGTCCTCATCACAAAAATAGTGCCCCTCTCTCTCCATCCTATCAAGGGCTTCTTCCAGGGACTGTAGTTCATCTACCTGGCTTAGTTCATCCCCTTCAGGAAATGAAGCAGTTCCTGGGTGCTCTTCCTCTTTATCAGCTACAAAGTTCAAGCAGCCTAAGAAGATCTCATTGATTTCAGAGCTACAGAGGCTTGTCTGACTTGCGCTGGGGCTCCTGGCCTCTTCTGCCAAAAATGGGGCAGGAGAAGTAACATCTGAATTCTGAGGTTCCTGGGCTGAAGGATTTGAATCCAGGACCTGAGGGGCTCCTGTTGTTTTCACAGTGGGAGAAGAGTGACCCCTTGATGAACAGGGCTGACTGCCTATTAGAAAGAGAAGCCATACACAACTGATTAAACTGATCATACTGAGAAGGGAAACAGTCTTGGCTGCTCGAGACACAAGAAGAGATGGGTCTGGGGGTGCAAACCCCTGTAACCACAGCACCTGGGAGGCTGAGACAGGAGAACTGCAAGTTAGAAGCCAGCATGAACTACATAGAGACCCTGCAAATAGTAATATTAGTAATAATAGTAATATAATTTTTCCACATTTCTTTTTGCTGTTAGTTTTCCAAGGTAGGGTCTCGTTCTAGCCCAGGCTGACCTGGAACTCACTCTGTAGTCTCAGGCTGGCCTCAAACTCACAGCAATCCTCCTACCTCTGCCTCCCAAGTTCTGGGATTAAAGACATGTACTATCACGACATCCCTAAGAATAGTTTTAAAGACATTGGCTTTTCTCTAAGGTATCAATTTTTTTTTTGGGGGGGGGGTTTGAGGTAGGGTCTTGCTTTAGTCCAGGCTGACCTGGAATTCACTATGTGGTCTCAAACTCACGGCAATCCTCCTACCTCTGCCTCCCGAGTGCTGGGATTAAAGGCATGCGCCACCATGCCCAGCTTCTTCTTTTTTTCTTTTAAGCAGGTTCTCACTCCTCCTAGGCTGACCTGGAACTCACTCTATAGCCCAAAACTGGCCTTGAACTCACAGAGATCCTCCTACTTTAGCCACTACGCCTGGCTCTTGAGGTATTTATCTTTTCTCAGCATAGGTTATATGTACAGTTTGGAGGGGACAATTACTTACAGTACATGTGACTCTCAAAACCACTGAGATCCTGCTGTGGCGGCACACCCTATAATCCTAGTACTTGGGAGGCTGATGCAGGCGGATCCTGAGTAGAGGCCAACTTGGGCTATGAGACTCTTAAAACTACCTAAACAAACAACACACTGTTGTCAAAGTAATATTTAACATATGAATTCAGACCATACCCATTTCCTTTAGCTCTTTGATTTCCAAGTCTGGAGCATCTTTTTGATATTCTGAAATTAGTCCCAGAGGACAAACATTAATGTCAGAATGGGGTTCATAATGCTGCACCGTAGGGTTCTCAGCTGACTGAGTCCTTTGGGCTCCAATAAGCTCCTATATCAAACAGAAAATACTGTCAAGAACATAACTGAAGTAAACTAAATGTCACTTATATTTTAGAAACTGACCTATGGATATCAGATAAACTCCCTCTGACTCTTATTAGATAGACTGATTATAGCCCTAATTAGCAAATGTATTGTTACTCTAATACTGCTAGCTATTCACTGAATCTTAGCTATGCCCCTGTAGCAAAGCTCGATATTCTTGAAATTCCCTGAGACCCTCACTGTTATTAAGCAAACAGGCTTTCCTCAGCAACATAGAAAAAGTATAATAAAATGAGTATTTCTAAAACACTAATTTTTTAAGATAGTCTTAGTATGTAGCCCAGGCTAGTCTTAAACTTGCTATGTAGTCCAGGATGGCCTCAAACTCCTTACCCTACTACCTCAGCCTTCCTTTCTTTCCCCTCCCAGTGCTGGGATTACAGGCATGCACCACTGTGCTCACTTCCAAATGTCTTAAAACTTAGGTGTCTCAGCTGGGCATGGTGGCACACACCTTTAATCCCAGCACCCAGGAAGCAGAGGTAGGAGGATCATTGAGAGTTCGAGGTTACTCTGAGATTACATTGTGAATTCCAGACCCTACCTTGAAAAAAAAATTAAACAAAACAAAAAAAACCCTTAGATGCCTGGCTTCTTGATCTTTAACTCCCTACCCCCCTGATGGAAAAGCACAGACTCCCAACAACTTCAGGGCTTGCCTTTAAGTCATTCTTCAGAATATATCGAATGTCTTGTAGGTTCATTGTTCGGTCTTTCTGCTTGACCTGGATGCCTGAGTTAACAATATCATAGTAAGGCTTTGGAAGCCTGGCATCAGCTTCTAAGTAGTTTCCCAAGACTATGTCTTCTTTAACAACTGAGCCATCTACACCATTCCAGGGGACACTGTCTGCAAGGAACAAAGCAATAGGAAGGAACAACATTCAGAAATCAGTGGGCAGAGGAAGGGGCTCATAAGGGCAGTTAATGATTGCAAGGAGAGACATTTTCTGTAGCGGTGGGTGTAGTCTCTGGTAAGTTGCCCATGCTCCTATAAATAAACCCTTATCCATATCCCAGTAAGCAATTCAAAATTAAACTCATTGGGTCTCCAGAAAAAAAAAGATATGAAAGTAGAAGGGATACTAGTTAATAAGAAGGGGATCCGTGGAAGGCTAGTGGGGGTGAACATATACATTATATATATGAATGAAAATGTCATATGAAACTGATTATTAAATGTAATTAATATATGCAAATAAGCTGGGGGCAGAGGTAGAGAAGAATTACCATGAGTGAGTTCCAGGTCAGCCTGGGCTAAAGTGAGACCTTACCTTGAAAACAAACAAACAAAAAATATATATACACAAATAAATTAAAAAAAAGAAAAAAAGAAATCAGAAGTAACCTTAGTCAAGTCACATAGCCTAGTACACATTAATTTCTTTCCATAAACCATCTGGAAGCCCAATCACAGATAAGAAGCCACTTTATCCATTCACCAGAGAAATTTCTGCCATAAAGACAGGAAACAGTAGTGTCAGCATTCTGTACACATCCCCCCCCCCCTGCAGAGAATGTTTTCTGGCATCAGGCCGGGTAGACCAATGTATTCATCTCATGGAAGAAGTGGTTTTGCCTCTGTGGTTGCAAAGACTGAAAAGTTGCTACCTTTTGTTTACTCCCTCACTGAATATGGCTTACTCTGTGTGCATGTATAGGTATGTGTATCTCTCTTGAAGAAGTCTTGTCTTCAGTTATGTGAATACTTCAATGAGATTTTCAAGGACTTTCATTTCTTTCTGATGACAGACACTGTTTATACATCTACAGGACCCAAGGAGGGATTTTTGTATTTACTTTTCAGAGGTCAATTTTCCCCTCAAAAAGCCTTAAGAGGCACATTACAGAGATCCTTAAATATCAACACTAAGATTCAGTTTAAAAACGTTGCTGGGGAGCTGGGCATGGTGGTGTACTTTTTTTTTTTTTTTTTGGTTTTTCGTTTTTTCGAGGTAGGGTCTCACTCTAGCTCAGGCTGACCTGGAATTCACTGGAGTCTCAGGATGGCCTTGAACTCACAGCAATTCTCCTACCTCTCTGCCTCCTGAGTGCTGGGATTAAAGGCATGCACCACCACGCCCGGTATACACCTTTCATACCAGCAAGAGTAAGGTTGAGATAGGAGGATCACTGTGAGTTCAATGCCAGCATAAGGATACAGAGTGAGTTCTAGGTCAGTCTGTGTTAGAATAAAACCCTGCCTCAAAACAAATGAAAACTTTGCTTGGTCATAGAAGTTTATTACTTAACAGAAAGATACTAAAGATACTGATGCTAAGACAGATGATTTTGCTCTGACTTTATGCAAATGCTTATAGTATCCAAATTACCCAAACATTTACAGAATGCAACAGATAACATCATGATGGAACAATAGTTTGGACCTGAGTGATGCTAGCCTCAGGTCTTGTCGGGGAAGGAAGAACATTGGCATATACACAACAATTCCTAAGTGTATGTTGGTGATTTGATATTAACCCACCACCATCCTGTGATGCTGAATCACTGCATTTACTAAAAGTTTATTAATGATGCTCATACATCTGAAGTTCATTTGCAGTGGCAGAAGGTTCTGGTGTATACCCATACTCACTCACTACTTCTTTCTGTCTGTCTTTCTCAAATAAATATTTCAAAAATGAAATAAATTAATATTTTAATTCAAAAATTTATGTCCAATTTTATACAATGCTTTATAGTTTCAATTTCTATATTTTTATTTATTTGTAAAAGTGAGAATGACGGAGAGAGAGAGAGAGAGAGAGAGAGAGAGAGAGAGAGAGAGAGAGAGAGAGAGAAAGAGAGAGAGAGAGTGTGTATGTGGGCATGCCAGGGCTTCTTGCTGCTACAAACAAATGCAACTTTGGACATCTGCCTTTATATAGGTACTGGGGAAATGAACCTGGACCAGCAGGCTTTGCAAGTACTTTTTTTTTTCCGAGGTAGGGTCTCGCTCTGACCTGGAATTCACTATGTAGTCTCAGGGTGGCCTTGAACTCACAGCAATCCTACTACCTCTGCCTCCCGAGTGCTGGGATTAAAGGCATGCACCACCACACCCGGCTTTGCAAGTACTTTTAACTGCTGAGCCATTTTTCCAGCCTTATATTTGTTATTTTCTTTCAATTTATAGGAACATTAAACTTGAGACTAGCTACTATTTTAATGGTATAATTAAATTCTTGGTCCAACTTATGTTTTAGATGTTAGTAGCAAACTCATGTAAGCTCCATCAATAATACATTGAGTTATTTTTCTTTTTGGTTTTTCCAGGTAGGATTTCTCTAGCCCAGGCTGACCTGGAATTCACAGCAATCTGGAATGTAGTCTTAGGCTGGCATTGAACTCACAGCAATCTTCCTACCTCTGCCTCCTGGCTAGGATTAAAGGCATGCACCACACATTGGTTATTCTATATTAGGTTTTCATGAAGTGTTACCTAGTACACCAAATATCTACTTCTAAGTTTTAGAAATTACCTGTATATTTTATTTGTTTATTTGCATGTGTGTGTGTATGTATGGGTTGCACCAGCATCTCTTGCTGCTTCAAATGAATGCCCATCTAGCTTTATATGGGTAATGGGTTACTGAACTGAAGGCCAGCAGGTTTTACAAGCAAGTACCTCTAACTGATAAGCCATCTTCTCAGCCCCAAGAAATTACTTATCTTTACGTCCATCAGTTTCGCTGCAAATTTCAACTTTTTTTCTTACAAGCTCTATAGAACCTCTACAGTAATGTTTACATATTTTTCTTCTTTATTTTACATTTGAATATGTTTAGGTAAATACATATATATTTCATTGTTTTTGTTTTTTTCAAAGTAGGGGCTCACCCTAGCCCAGGCTAATCTGGAACTCATTCTGTTTTCCCAGGCTGGCCTTGAATATACAGTGATCTTCCTACCTCTGTCTCCAAAGTGCTGGGATTAAAGGTGTGCACAACCATGCCCAGCTAGGTAATTATATGTTTTATTTTACACCCAAGCACCATTAACTTCTTTTTTTTTTAAATTTTTTATTTTATGTAAGCACCATTAACTTCTGAGTCATCTCCCAAACCACTATATTTTTATTTTTAAATATTCCTTTTCCAGGCAGGTGTGGTGGCATATGCCTTTAATCCCAGCATTCATGAAGCAGAGGTAGGAGGATTACTGTGAGTTCGAGGCTACTCTGAGACTACATAGTGAATTCCAGGTCAGACTGGGCTAGAGTGAAACCATGCCCCCAAAAAATTCCTTTTCCAGAAATCAAATGAATGGATTTAAATTTCCTCCTGTGACCTATTCAAAATGTTGTCATACCTAACGGTATTAACTATAGTTTATTCTAAAAGCAAGGTGTGGGGGGGAAGGAACATTGCTGAAGAGCTGGGAGTATAAACTCAATGGACTAGCTCTTGCCCTGGGTCCAATCTTTAGCACTAGGAGGGAAAATAAGGGGTCTTGTTTATTAAATAATTATTATTAACAAGCAGATCTAAGAGCTTTTAGTTGGTCTTAAAGAACAGTTAAAAGAGAAAGATTTTTGGAAGACCATCTTATGTCTAATAAGCACAAAGAGGTTTCCATTAAGATCTCTGCATTTTTACAAAATTAAGTAATTCCTGTAGGGAAAACCCCAATCTAAAAGTAAGATCTTTCAACAACTCCTTGGTTACCTGTTAAAATCTCTTGTATGATCATGGAGAAGCTGTAAACATCTGACTTCACAGTGGCTGCCTTCTGTAAGATCACTTCTGGTGCAGCCCAATTGTAGAGCTGGGTGGGCAGGGGCACTTGAGTCAGGTCCCTGTGTCCACCACTGTCTTGGCTGTAGAAGGAAACACACAAGTTGGATTCATGCCTTAAGGGTCACTGTTACCATCATAGTGCACACACTTAAATATATGGGTGCTGCTAAGACACCAATGTCAAGGTTAATTCCAGTTCTAAAGATTCTATTAGCCGGGTGTGGTGGCACACCCTTCTACACTGTAGGTGGGAATGTAAACTGGTACAGACATTGTAGAAAGCAGTATGGAGGTTCCTGGGACAGCTGGAAATAGATTTACCATATGACAGAGCTATACCACTCCTTGGCATGTATCTTAATGATTCTAGTCATTACCTTAGAGATACTTGCTCATCCATATTTATTTCAGCTCTATTTACAATAGCTAGGAAATGGAACCAGCCTAGATGTTCCTCAACTGATGAATAATGAAGATGTGGTTCATTTATACAATGGAGTTCTATTCAATGGTAGAAAAATATTAAATTATGAAATTTACAGGGAAATGGATGGTGGAAGGAGGGTAACCAAAATTTAAGAGGTTTAGAATAAGCCACATGGAAACCTACTTCTTTGGATAATGGCCCCAAAAGCCATAGATTGTTACTAGAAAAACTTCAGTGTCAGGGATGGGATACCTTCCAGTGAGTCATTGGCCAGGGAGTTTCCTGAGGCCCCTAAAGCATTACAGGCCATTGCCCAAGGCTCTTGGTTGCCCACTAGAATGAGATAGTAAGACCCTATTGCTGAAGACCACACAGGCTTGGGCTGCAGGTCACTGAGAAATCAAGCTGGAGCTGAGCTGGAAACCTCCTCCCTGTTAACCAGCTGACAGAAATCTGGAAGAAGCTATGACTGCATGCAGCCCAATGGGAGAGAGAAGACATCAACAGTGGCAAAGAGCAGCCTTAGGATTGGCGAGCCAGGCCAAACATACCAACTGGTGCAATAATGACACATCTGTTATGGGGGAAACCAATTGCTCTCTAATAGGACTAGAGGCCCACTCCACGGGAGGGATATGTGCCTGGTACTGAAGACCTAGTCAAAAGCCTATGGTGGGGGAGGTCATGAGCCCTAGGGGAGTAACACCTGCTGTTGTCTGGCTAAAAACATATTATGCCCACTGTGATGGTTAGGTTTTGTTGTCAACTTGATCTTTTTAATTATCTAAGGTTGGACTCTGAGGATATTTACAGGAAGGTAGCCTCTCAGTAGGGGGCAGGATGTAAAGAAGCTCAAAGAAGCCAGAACTAAACATCCTTTGCTGTGTGGGCAGTGCAGGAAGGAAATTCCAGAGACTCAGGAAGCCATTAAGTCTGGGGAAGAGTTTTAAGACCCCACCCTAAGGCTATAAAGGGGAAGAGATTCTCTCCTTGGCTCCCTGCCTGTTGGCTGCTGGTTCTTGTTCATGACTTGCACTCCCATGCTGCTCTCCTACCCTCCCTGGACATTGGATTCTTGGCCTCACATCGTGGACTGAAGAGCAGCTGCTCCCAAGGAGCCATCAGGCCTTCTGGGCTGGATTGGGACTGCTGAGACCTCCAGCCATGCGGACTGAACAGCTACTGGTTCCTTCACCTGTGGGCCTACAGACTGCTATTGTTGGACTGTCGTAAACTACCCCAATAAATTACCTTTTACTACAATCCATTCTATCAACTCCATTTCCTCTAGAGAACCCTGACTAATATACCCACCAAACTGCCTTATAAGAACTTTTTTTTTTTTTTTGGTTTATCGAGGTAGGGTCTCGCTCTATCTAGCCCAGGCTGACCTGGAATTCACTATGTAGTCTCAGGGTGGCCTTGAACTCATGGCAATCCTCCTACCTCTGCCTCCCAAGTACTGGGATTAAAGGCATGCGCCACCAGCGCCTGGCTTTTTTTTTTAATTTCTTTTTTTTTTTTGTATAAGAATTTTTTAAGCCAGGCGTGGTGGCGCACGCCTTTAATCCCAGTACTTGGGAGGCAGAGGTAGGAGGATTGCCGTGAGTTCAAGGCCGGCCTTAAACTACAGAGTGAATTCCAGGTCAGCCTGGGCTAGAGTGAGATCCTACCTCAAAAAACCAAAAAAAAAAAAAAATGATCATACCCATATAATAATACTAGTCACACTTTTGGCTAGAGAAGCTTCTCTTTTCATATGGTAGTTACCACTGGGATAACTCAAAAGACACCAGAGTGCTGAGAAGTGACAGTTCAACACTGAGACACCTTTATCAACTCCCAAGGCTCAGGGTCTATTGAGATAGAGGTGGCAGAAAGATTGTAAGAACTGAAGGAAAGGTAGGACTGTTTACAGTACAATCTTCTAGACACAAAAATGACTTCAAATTGCCTGACACTACCTACACAAGACCTTCAAATTGGAAGGAAAAGATGACGATACTGAAACATAATAGACACTGAGGGGGGAGGGGATGTGATGGAGGGTGGATTTGAGAGGGGAAAGTAAGGGTGGAGAGGGAATCATCATGGTTTATTGTGTATAATTATGGAAGTTGTCAATGAAGTTAAAAAAGAAAAAAAAGGAATAGGCAAAATTTGCAATATCACTTTTATACCAAGAGTGCAACCCTTGACAATGACATCACATTAATGTGCCCAAGTAGACTACTACCAAAAATAAATGCAAAAATGAAAGCTATTTTGGATTCATGAATCAACTCATGTTGCAAAATACACTGTTACATTTGCAGTGACTTGGTGACTGACATTCCTGCCTGAGGTTCCATTCTGAGGTCAACAAGCACATGAGATCTCATGCCTTCCTACCATAGCCAGTGTATCTCTCTTGGCTTTAGTTTCTTCATGTATAAAAGGATAGGGTTGGCCTGAGGGGGTAGCACAGTGGTACAGCACTTGCCTAGCATGCATAAGGTTCTGGGATTGATCCCCAGCACCACAATAAAATTTAAAAAAATTAGGGGCTGAGAGATGGTTTAGTGGGTATATTAGTCAGGGTTCTCTAGAGGAAACAGAGTTGAGAGAATGGATTATAGTAAAAGGGAATTTATTGGGGTAGTTTACGACAGTCCAACAATAGCAATATGCAGGCCCACAGGTGAAGGAACCAGTAACTGTTCAGTCCACGTGGCTGGATGTCTCAGCAGTCCCAATCCAGCCCAGAAGGCCTGTTGGCTCCCTGGGGAGCGACTGCTCTTCAGTCCACGATGTGAGGCCGAGGAAACTGGGTTCTGATGTCCAGGAAGGGTGAGAGAGCAGGATGCAAGTTCAAGTCTCGAACCAGCACCAGCAGTCGAGGAGGAAGGAAGAAGGAAGTTTTCCTTCCCCCCCCCAAGCTTTCTTGTATCCAGTCTCCTCTGGAAGGCCTACCCACTTGGGGGAAGGGCAACTCAAAAGGAAGAACCTCCTCCTTTTGTCAATCCTTTCTACAGGCAAGCTCAGAGACCTGCCCAAGATTACTGTAGATTATTAAACAAGGCAAGTTGACAATAAACTTAACCATCACAGTGGGTAAGGTTGTCTGCAAAGCAGAAGGACCTGAGTTTGATTCCCCAGTGCTGACATAAAGGCAGATGCACAAGGTGGCACATGTGTCTAGAGTTTGTTTGCAGTGGCTAGAGGCCCGGGGTGCCCATTATTTCTCTATGTCTGCCTCTTTCTTGCTCTCCCTCTCTCTCTCTAATAAATAAATAAAATGTTTTTTTAAATTAGTCTGGTGTGGTGGCACACGCCTTTAATCCTGGCACTCTGGTGGCAGAGGTGGGAGGATCGCTGTGACTTCAAGGCCAGCTTGAGACTACATAGTGAATTCCAGGTCAGCCTGGGCTAGAGCAAGACCCTACCTCAAAAAAAAAAAAAAATGTAACATCCTCAAAGACTATATAGCTTTGACAAATAAGAAAAAGCATTTCAAAAATCTCTTCCCTACTAATGAACAATTCTCCACAAATGAAAAGTTCTTCCCAGATTAGATTATGATTCCATAGTAAAGGTTCCCTAGAGAGACTCTTCAGCAGGAAGCCACACTAGAGGTTGTACCCACCTTTCTATCATATACTCCAGGTTGGTCAACCTTGCATCCCCTGCAGAGACAATGTGGACAGCATAGGAGCTAAGGGAGCGATGGACAAACCCTCTGGAATGCAGGTATATCAGGGCATCAGCGATCTGGAGCAGTAAGTGCACAATCACTTCCATGTGCAGCACTGGGAACTGGGACCTCTGCAAGCAAGAGAGAAAGTTCCAGAAACAAAAGGAAAAAGCCTCCTGATGATGTTATTTCCAATTTTTTTCTTTTCATTCTCACAGCTCCCTGGAATCCTCATTTTGTAGATGGAGAACCTAGAGTTTAGTGAGGTTGAGAGAGTAATCTATATATCCAGGCCCCCTGGCTCCACACCTGGCCTCCTTTCATTCAGCTGAGCTGCTTTTTTGTCATGACAAATGAGAAGAAAGTTCTCAAAACTTGATATGTATACTCAAGGTCAGCCTGAGGAAAGTGCC
This sequence comes from Zapus hudsonius, assembly GCA_004024765.1. Taxonomy (NCBI): domain Eukaryota; kingdom Metazoa; phylum Chordata; class Mammalia; order Rodentia; family Dipodidae; genus Zapus; species Zapus hudsonius. Next base: position 21,872 of record PVHP010022177.1, read on the forward strand.
CAGGAGGCCCCCTAAGAACCACCAATAAACCTGCCCTGACTCCTTCCTACCCAAGTCTGTCATGTTAGGAGAACCTGGAAGCACAAAGGACTTGACAAAACTCAGAGAATAAAGTCAACTTCTACCCTCATCAGATGAACTAGAAAGATCACCCTAAGAGGACAGAACTCATTCACATCATTGTACTCAATGCAGCTCTCTCCTCTAGAGAAATGATTTTTAAGGCAATGTCCTCAGCCAGGGAAAGAAAAGGAAACACTAACATGGAATGCTAATGGAAGGTCCTCGAGCAGGAGGAATAATGACTCATTTGGGAGAAGGAGTCTTCCTTGAAGGTCTCTCTTCACTTCCACTAGGGAGTTTAGAATAAAGTCACACAGGGAAAAAAAAATTCCCCAGGGACTCTCTGAGGCCACATCCCAGAACACATGGCCAGAAAAACCTGTCAGTCATGGAAGAGGTTCCTCAGTTCTAAGGAATCAGAAAGGTGAGAAGGGAGTGATCAAGGCCTCTATCTAAACAAACCAGGATAACACAACTGAAAATGGAGAGAATAAAGCCAGCGGTCAATGTTTACATTGCAGGGGTTGCACCAATGTACTTCCGGATCTGTTGAGCTACTGGAGGGCTGATAAAGAAGTAAGATATGGCAGTGTATGTGTCTAATCTCAGCACTGAGGAAGCTGAAGCAGGATGTTCTGAATATGAAACCAGACAGAATGAAGGAACAAACAAATGAATGAACAAAGGAGGAGGAAGAGGACTAACCGCTATGACATCACATTAGCTCTGACTACCACCTGTCGGTCTTCACTGGCATGTTACACAGCCTAATAAAGGAACTAACTGGGTTTAAAGATTTATCTTCCACATGTGCATAAACGTGAACTCTGCAGAGAGCAAGGAGAAGGGAAGGACAGCGGAGGGAACTCCACGAGAGAATCATTTACCCGTTCGTGGAGGACACTGAAAAGCGTGCCGACTGTGATGCGCTCATAAACCAGCCGGGTCTTCTTCAGGTCCCAGGACAAGCATACAGCCATCAGCTGCAGCAAGTGGGGGTGACGTAGCTTGCTGCAAAAGAAAAGAAGCTTCAGAAAGGGCAGAGCAGAGAAGGGCATGATAAAGCGTAGGTGGTGTTAGTCCTTTCTCCTAGGGGCTGTGAACATATTCTAAACACGTATCATTTATAGTTGGGTATGGCGGCACAGCCTGTGTAATCCCAGTATTTGGGATTACAAATCCATCCTAAACTACACCCTCTCTCAAAGCTAACAAACCAGAAAACAACAATCATTTGGATATATTTTTCTTAGACTGCAGGGTGGGTTGGAAGCCACAGCTTCTATTGGTGAAAGCTAGGGGTTGAGTCATCAGTGACAGGAACAATACCCAGGATCTATGGAGCTGACACTCATGTATCCACGTCGCTCTCTATCCTAACAACCACAATAACAACTAGGATCTACTGAGCTGATGCTGCATTCTCTATCATAACAACCATAGGTAAGAAATGCCACTTCAGGGCTGGAGAGATGGCTCAGCGGTTAAGGCATTGCCTCCAGTGCCTAAGGCTCTGGGTTCAATTCCACAGTACCCAAATAAGCCAGACCCACAAGGTGGTGGCCCTGGTGTTCTCTCTCTCTCTCTCTCTCTCTCTCTCTCTCTCTCTCTCTCTCTCTCTGCTTGAAAATGAATAAAATATTTTTTTTAAAAAAGAAATGCCACTTCTGGAATCTAGGGACAGGTATGTCAGTCAGTGGGAGAGTTTGCCTAAAAATGAGTAACGAATGTTAAGGAAATGTCAGAAATTTGCCCAGAGTTACATCCCCCACTCAGCCTCGCATCAAAGCCCACCTCAAGCCTACATATCTTTTCAGCTGGCTTGGGTCATTCCAGAAAGAAAAGATTCTGGTCTCTCCAGAGACCCATCCTATAACAGCTGACTTGCCTATTCAGGAGAGAGCTTGGTGAGCCTGGGTCCATTCCAGGGCTTTGTTGGTCCTGATGTAAAACCATAAATATAGAGCCATATCTTGCAGGAGCTGAAAAACCTAACCTTGGAGCCTCAGAAAACCTTGGGACCAAGAAATGTGGGGGTGTCCTCAATGGTGGAGAAGTGCTCAGACACTTTTCTCATGCACTGCTACTTCTGTGAAGTCAAGACAGACACCTGCTCTCAGATGAGCACATGGCTCCGCATGGCAAGCCTCCAAGGGATGTGGAAGAACACCATGTAGCCCTGGGGCCTGCCCATCCAGAGACACGGGTTAGGGGACAGTTGACACAATTGAGTCCCTTACCACCACAATCCATACCCTCATTAATTTTTATGTCTCTTTGGAAGGCTTTTGAAAGTCAAATCAACCAGTTTGAACAGTCAAGAAAAGCTAAGGCTGAGGAGGGGCTAGTGTTCCCTACCTCAAGGTCAGGGCTTGATCCAGGAGCCTGGCTATGTACAGACCTGGACCTGACGTGGGCCTAGACCTTGGTTTTCCTTCTCACCTGCTGTGCTCCTGTTCAGCAATCAGCAAATCAGCCAGCCTCAGCCTGCTACAGTGAGCATGGGTGGGGAGATGCAGCTCCTTCACAGTGACTCTGTTCCTATTCCACACCAGGCTACAAGAGCAGGAGAGAGACAGAGAGAGGGTGAGCAGCCAAGGCTTTCCCACCATACAGCTGGATCCGCCCTCCTCCCATGTCCAGGCTCTAAAAGCACCTGGGGAATGATGTGAGGTGACAGGAGGTCAGAGAGATTCAAGGAAGGAGCAACTTGGTCAGGTTTATATTTTAGAAAGACAATGGTACCAGCGATGAGGGAAGGAATAGAGCAGTGAGGTCCAGAGAACAGGAGGCTGGCTAGTTGTCATGGTTTGATCAGGTGTCCCCCACAAACAAATGAACGTGTTCTGATAGATCGATCCTCAGCTGATGGCAGTTTGGGTTTTACAACCTCGATGAAGCAGTGTTGTCAGGGGCGGGCTTATGGGGTTATAAGCCAGCTTCCCCTTGCCAGAGTTTGGCGCACCTTCCTGCCGCTGTTTGCAGTGCTGTGGCGGAGGTGATGTCCAGCCCTCTGCTCATGCCATCGTTTTCCCTGCTAGAATGGAGTCTCCCCTCGAATCCATAAGCCAAATAAACCCATTCCTCCACAAGCCACTTTTGTTTGGGTTCTTTCTGCGCAGCAACTAAAAAGCTGACCGCAACACTAGTGAAGGTGGCCATTACTTGGCAGAAGCAGCAGCAATGGGACAGAGGACCTAACAACACATTCATGGTGTAGGCAGGAAAACAAGGGGACAGAGGACCTTAGGAATCTGGCAGAGGCCTTTAAAATGGATGTTTCTTTTATGAAGGAAAAAAACATCGAAGCCGGGCGTGGTGGCACATGCCTTTAATCCCAGCACTCAGGAGGCAGAGGTGAGTTCAAGGCCACCCTGAGACTACAGAATGAATTCCAGGTCAGCCTGGACTACAGCGAGACCCTACCTCGAAAAACCAAAAAAACAAAAAGCAAAAAAATAAAACATCGAGGTTCTAGGTGCCAAGAAACTGACCAGAACCAACTCTTGTGACCCTATAAGGGCCAGAACTCTGAGGACTGAGCACACCCCAGGGACTTCTTGTCATATCCAAATCCTGTTCCTGCCACCCTCCTTGTGTATGGATGATAAGAATGATGAAAGCGATAAAACGCTTTGGCCTGAATCAGAGGCAAGACAATCACCACTAAGCTGCCTCTCATTCTCTACAAAAGCAGAGGGTCAAACAATGCAATGAGAGCTCCTTCAGAGCAGTTGTCCTCTACCCAGAGGACATTAGGCAATGTCTGCTTGTTAAAACTGAGGGGTGGGCTGGAGAGATGGCTCAGCGGTTAAGGCACTTGCCTCCAGTGCCCAAGACCCAGGGTGCAATTCCCCAGTACCCACATAGGCCAGACCCACAAGGTGGTGACCCTGGTGCTCACTCCTTTCTTTCTCTCTCTCTCTGCTTGAAAATTAATAAATATTTAAACAAAAAAACTGAGGGGCTATAAGGGGCTACTAAGGGCACCTAGTGGGCATAGACCAGGGACACTCCTAAACATTCTACACTGCACAGATCTTCCCTCAACAACAAAGGATCACCTGGCTAAAATTTCCACAGCGAGAAACTCTTAGAAATCTTATTTATTTACTTATGTATTTGCAAGAGAGAGTATGGATGTGAGAGCAACAGGGACATGGTGTCCAAAGGACCAACTTCAATTACAGCAAAGCAGAATTTGCCCTAAGGATGAACTTTGGTTATAAAAAACTAAAAACTATAAAGGACTCTGAGCCAGGGGCCCAGTGATAATATGTATACCCAAGCAGTGTTCACAATCTTAATATGTGCACCAAAGCAACATCTTCAAACTAAAATTAGGGTTGGGATGCCAACAGTGGCCATTTTGGAAACAGGGATGCATGCCTATGGCCGAGGTCAATGCCAGGGAAAGACAGATGTCATAAGGGATGATTAGAGCTCTCCCACACGAATAGAGCAGATAATGTTAGAAAAGTGCTGCCAGCCAGGTCATGAGAACCTGCATTATTTTGCTCTCTCAAATATAAACTTGCTCCTTTCATGTGTAACCTTGAAACCTAATAAACATGTGCACCTGAGTACAGTAGCTACTCTTGTACCACTGAGCCTTCAGTTCCCTGGTTCCCTGCCTCAATTTTTCACCGGGTGTGGCTTGACGGGTCAACCACATATGGGTACATCAGGCCAAATGAACTCCAGATACATGTGCTACTTTGTGCATCTGGCTTTTCATGGAAAGTGGGGAATTGAACCTGGGCTGGCAGCTGGGCCATCTCTCCAGCCCAAAAACATTCTTAAGAGCACCCTGTGATTGAGAAGACGCCCTCCACACATAGAGAAGACCAGACCATTCTTCCAATGAGACTAAATCCAACCTCCCACCAGCCAGCTCCCACTTACTTGGTCATGACCATGTAGGGGCCAGTGAAGAAGGAGAAGGTGGGCTCATCATCAGCTTGAATCACTTCCTTCTCTCCAATTACTGGAAGCGATCCTAAGTAAGTAAGCCGCGTCCCTGATGTGAAATAAAACTGAAACCCAAAGCACATAAGTAAACTGTGGGAAAAGGAAAAGCAAAAAACCTCAGGAATTTTGTCACTCAGCTAAAAATAATGGGAGCTGCTGCTTCTTACTAACTTGCTAAATGCCTCTATGAACTGTTTGTTTAAAGACAGGATCTCACAATGTAGCCCAAGCTGGCATCAAATGAATTTACCTCGTTTCTATACCTCCTGAATACTGGAATTTCATGAGTGTGCCATTATACCTGACTTCTGGCATTTCTTTCTATAAGAATATTTAAGGGCTAGAGAGATAGCTCAGTGTTTAAGGCATAACAATCCGGGTTGGATTCCACAGTACCCAAGCAAAGCCAGATGCATAAATTGACAGATACATCTAGAGTTCATTTGCAGTGGCAAGAGGCCCTGAAACAGCCATTCCCCCCCCCACATGCTCTTAGATCAATGAATAAAAATATATATTAAAAAAAGATGGGTGTGGTGGCCCACACCTTTAATACCAGCCCCCGGAAGGCAGAGGTAAGAGGATCTCAGTGAATTTGAGGTTTGAGGCCAGCCTGGGCAACACTGAAACCCTATCTCAAATCCCACCTCCAAAAGAGGGAGGAGTTACGCAAGATGAGAGATGTGATCACATGATTCTCAAGACAGAACTGCAAACTTTGGATATCAGCAATGACCTCTTACCTTCCCAAAGCCAAAGCTGTAGATATTTTGGGCAGAAATTACTCCAGGCTTAAGCTGTCGGTTAGGCGAGCTATTAGGGCTTCTAGAAATGTTTTTAAAAGGGGGGAAATCAAGAATTAACAATATCACATTACAAATTATTTCTATTCTGTAGCTAGAATAAGCTTTAAAAATATGCTATAACACTCTTCAACTTAAAACCCTTTAACGAGTCAATGAGGTGGTTCACATCTGCAATCCTAGTACTTAGGAGATTGAGGCAGAGGAAATGCCCTAAATCTGAGGCCAACTTAGGCTACATAGTACATGAAATGAGACTCTGTCTAAAAAAAAAAAAAGACCCGGAAGAGTCCAGTTTTGTTATGCATGTGTGCATGTGCCACTTTTTGTATCTAGCTTTACTTGGGTATTGGAGAACTAAACCTGGCTGGCAGACTTTTGAAACAAGTGCTTTTAATTTCTGAGCCTCAGCTCAGAGTACGACTTTTATCTTAACACACACACACACACACACACACACACACACACACACACACACACACACACAAGTGCGCACGGTTGTTGGTATACAACTATAATCCTGGCACTTGAGAACTGAAGGAAGGGAAGGAGGATCAGAAGTTCAAGGTCATCTTTGCTTATAGAACCAATTTCAGACCAGCAAGGACTATGTAAAACCCTAATTGGGGGGGGGGAGACTTTGAGCATCCAGGAATGGTGGCACATACCTGTATCTCTCTACCAATCTGAGCCAGCCTGGGCTACATAGTGAAGTTAAGACAAGCCTCAGCAGCTTGACAAGGTGGCACATGTCTGCAATCCCAGCATTTGGGAGATGGGTGGCAGGGCAATGTGGAGTTCAAAGTCATTTTCCACAGGATAGCAAAATGCAGTCAGTTACATAAGCCCCTGTCTCAAAACCATCAAACAAACACAAGACCCTAGCTACCTAGAATACCCACTGGTGAAGAGGCAATCTCTTTATAGGCTCTTTTTTTTTTTTTTTTTTTTTTTTTTTTTTTTTTTTTTTTT
>PVHP010022178.1:0-28760 GCA_004024765.1 Zapus hudsonius
AATTTGAAAGCTGTTGATTGTCTCCCCCAGGCCGAGGCTCCTCCATTACACCAAGTGCTCCTTTGTTGGTTCGCTGTTACCTCCCAGTAGGAGGTGTGGTCAGCCTACTCATGGCTGCAGATTGTGTTTTTTGTCAATCGTCTCTGTTTACTCCAGCTGTCGTTGATCAGTTTCCCCTGGCAGCCTGTGCAGTGCCTTCCAGCACTATACTAACTGCCTTCTGGGGGCTGGATACCATTTCGGACGTTGAAGGGTTTCTCGATGCTGATCGATGCAGTCTGTGGTTTCTTCAGTAACAGGGTTTTGACTCAGGCCTGGGGAAAGCAATCAAGAGCTTTGACAGAATTCTGTCTTGTTGTTGGAATCTCATGAGTCACTTTGGTCAACAGCTCAGTGAGGGAAGGAACCAGTGGTTGGAACCAGGGGTTGTCAGGCTGATCTAATTATTCACAGGCTTAGACTATCTCCCCTACTACTCATGGCCCCTCTTGCCAGGCCACGCTCACTACTTTCTCAATAGGTTATAGTATGCTCGTAAGGATTTTATAGTTTTGAACCTAATATGGTTTATCCTCATGCTTATGCCATTCCCCTCCCCCCATCCCTTACCCCTCATTCATAACGTCTCACTTCTTTTTATTGGTTTTTACCTGTACCTCCTTCATTTCTTCATTTTTTAAATCAATGTTTTATATTTTTATAGTAGATAACTTTAATCTCCTTGGCTGAAGAATAACAAATCTATTTTAACCAGTTACTGAATTTTCAAATATGGAATTAATGAAGATTGAAGATTGATAGTATTTTTGTAATTAACACTATAGCAGCTCTCTCCATGCCCAAGAACTAAAAAGTGCTTATTTTCTAATTAATGGTATTTGTTTATTATGCTTTAGTAGAAGATATTTTTTATTTTGTTCCATTAAATTCATATCTATACTATGATTCTTCCTATTATTTTTAAAGGGTAGGTAGGTAAGAATGCCTAAGTGAACGGGAAAAATTTAGGAGAGTTATAGTGTAAGTTAGGAGCAATAGCACTTGGATTTCAGGTAGCTAGGATAAAGAAAGTAATATAGTGGGATACATGGTTTTCATTTTCTTGTGGAAGTGAATTTTCTTTTTAATTCAGAGAATGTTTTTTTGAATCTTTCCCCTAGTGAAATTTGTTTTCTGCGTCTTTAAAGAAATTCCAGTAAGTTATAAAAAAAATTGAAGGAAAGATCTGTAAAATTTTACTAAAGGTTACACCATTTTCTGGTCACTTTTTTATATTTTATTTATTCAATTTTCAAGCAGAGAGATAGAGAAGAGAGAGAGAGAGAGAGAGAGAGAGAGAGAGAGAGAGAGAGAGAGAGAGAGAGAGAGAGAACACCAGGGCCACCACATTGTGGGTCTGGCTTATGTGGGTACTTGGGAATTGAACCCAGGGCCTTAGGCACTGAAAACAAGTGCCTTATCCACTGAGCAATCTCTCCAGCACCCCCCCTTTTTTTTTGAGGTAGGGTCTCACTCTAGCCCAGGCTGACCTTGAATTCACTATGTAGTCTCAGGGTGGCCTTGAACTCTGGTCACTTTTAATCCTCCTCACCCCTCTTTCAACCTTTATAATAAGTTGAAGGAATAGGTATCAATACTTTTTCAATACTTTGATTTTGAAATGGCAAAGGTTTCTAGGCAGAGCTTACTGGCTTTTACTGAATATTATTAACAAATAATGTTAAGTCTCAGGTTTTACGGCTATGTGAGTAGTCAGAGTAATTTAGTCAACAGTATATATACATAGGCATTTTTTGTTAAGCTATGGAGTTAAAACTTTAATATGACTTCTAGTGTTATCCAAGGAAAACATTCAATCTGTCTATGTCAGGCAGCAACAGAAATAATTTCATCAGTGCTAAGCCTGCATTATAGAGACTAATGGCATTGGAACTTATCTTCATAGGAAGGGTGAGACCTCACCATTCAGAATCTGTGTCAACTTGAGTGGGTGATTCTAAAATATCACGCCATCGAAAGCAGATGATTCATGGATGCACTGAAAAGCATTTAGGAATCCTTTTCATCCAGTTCTCTTTTAAAAGCTGTTAAATTTTCCATCATTGATACGTGGCTGAACTGACCATGCCGAGGTGCTTCTGTCCTAGGGTAAAATTGAAATTGAAGTGGACGTGACATGAAAAACTTGGTGCTGACGTGCCAGGGAGCCTGTGAAAGAGAGAAATTGTTTTCTGTTATCAGAATATCGAAGACACTGAGCCTGCTTGATTGAAAGGCCGTCCTGAGTAAAATAGGATCCCGTGGGTGTTTAGAACTCCTTCACTTCTTCTTTTCCCTTCTGAGAGAATTTCCAGGGGGCAGATATGAAATCCAATGACAGGAGCCCTTAGGAAGCTTGAAATAAAAAAGGATTTGCAGCTCTTTGGAGTGCAGTTGGAACACGACACAGAAAAAATATATGTAGTGAAGTCTCTGGGATAAATCATAAATTTATCATCATTGAGCACATTATTTGAGCCTTAGTTGTATCATCTGTAATATGGACACTTAACAAATAAGCAAACTATTTTGTATACTCTCCCAATTTGTTCAACATACTTCTGATGCCAGATGTGTGTATACGTGTGAGGGAATCCTGAACACTAAGCAGGTCCTCAAGGGACAGCAACTGAGTGTCTTGTAATTCACTTCTGTGCTGATGCTGAGTAGCATCAGATTCTACAGGTGAAGGACTCTGCTGCACAAAACTGGCCCCACTTCTAATGCCACCCTCAAACCTCAGGTTGTGATCTGCACTCTGGCCAGCTGGCTGTAAATAGGAGGTTCCTACAAACCATTCCCTCAGGTTTGGTTAATCTGTTATAATAGCTCATAGATCCCATGGAAATATTTTTAATTAATTATTTTTTTATAAGTAGAAACTTTGTATGAAGAAGCTACGTATAGGTACCACCATATCCTGCCCCCATTCCACTTAGGGCCCTCCTCAGAGGGATTGCTGGACTGCTCCATGGAATGGAGGGCTAGGAGTTGTGCCAGCAGCAGTGAGTGGGGGTGGGGTGGGGTCAATACCTCTGGATATTCTCCCCACTGTGGCTCTTACATTTTATTTCTGCCCCTCTTCGGCAAACTTTCCTGAGCCATGTGGGTGAGTTTTATGTCTGCTTTAGTGATGAGCTCTTAACAGTCTCTGGATTTCTACTTGGAGTGCTTTGAGTATCCTCTGTGTCTGTCTCCATCACCCTGGCCCACACATGTTGTGGGGCTCCTGTGGAAGCAGCACTCTTGCTCATCTCTCCACTGCCTCTGTAGTTTCACCTGGGCCTTAGCTGATATGTTAAAGATCAGCATGAACTGCTTCCCTTGATATAATTACTTCTGGGCCCATCTATTTCCCTGCCAATTTCATAATTTTACTTTTTCTCTTCTGCTGAGCAGAGTACCTTTGTGTATGTGTTACACATTTTCATTATCCATTCATCTGATGATTGGCATCTAGGCTGATTCCAATTCTTAGCTGTTATATATGGAGTGGCAAAAAACATGGATGTACAAGTAGTTCTGTAGTAGAGTGTGGAGTTCATAGGGTGTACATCCAAGAGTGATAGAGCTGGTTTGTAAAGGAGTTCTATTTCTAATGTGCTGAGATACATTCATCTGGTTTTCATAATGGCTCTACTAGTTTATACTCTCACCAGTAATGAATAAGATTTCCTCTTTTCCCACATCCCTGCCAGCATTTGTTGTCAGTTTTCTTTTTATAAAAAAATTATTTTATTTATTTGCAAGCAGAGAGAGATAGAAAAGAGACAGACAGAGAGAATGGACACACCAGGGCTTCTGGCCACTTCAAATGGATTCTAGATGCATGCAGCACTTTGTGCATCTGGTTTTATGTGGGTACTGGGGAATTGAACCTAGGTCGTTAGACTTTGCAGACAAAGGCTTAACAGTAGAGCCATTTCTCCAGCCCCTGTTGTCAGTTTTCTTGATCTTAGCCATTCTGACTGAAATTAGTTTCACATCAAAAGTCTTGATTTTATGTTTAATGGATCCGTTATTGTCAAAACCAGCAGCCTTAATACTCACCCACCACGACTCAGGGAACTGAGCGGAAGAGGGGACGGAAAGATTGTGAGAGCCTTGGTGGGGGAGACTATCCAGAGACATGGCACCCTTCAGTATCAACACACTTGGGCCAGGAAGACCGGGCTGAGTACTAGGCTATTCAGGATCCCCTATCACAAGGAGTAATACAGACAGCCCACGGAGGAGGATATCCAGCTGATCGGGGATGGGGAGGGGGGTATTGGGGAATTGGGGATAACAACTCATTATTTGCCCACTAAATAATGTAACTCATTATGGACAATAAATATATATTTAAAAAAGTGTGGCCACACTTTGGAGTCATCTGGATGATTTAGAAACTAAGGGTACTTGACCTTTTCTATCTGGAAGCTTATTTAATTTGAGGTATGCGTAAAACATCATGATTAGAAACCTCCAGATAGGATTCTTCTTCCATGTGGGTTAAGGAGTAGTAATGGAGGGTGTTCTGGTTATCAAAAACTAAATATTCATTTCTTTTTTATCCAAAAGTTGTGCACTGACACAGTCATGAAATTTTATTTTTCTCTTTCAGTGGTAACATATGTCAAGCTCCTACTCAGAAATTCTGTAACTAGAAGTCATAGGGTAAGGCTATTTGGTCCATCCTTTTTTGAAAGAATGTGGCAGGGATCCCAGAGTTATGCTTTGCCTTTTGCTTAGGGTTAGCAATTATTTGGAGTGTAGGGAAAATAAAGAATGTAAAGCCCCTTTAAGTATCAAGCAGCCAAAAAATGGAGACATTGAAGCAAGACTGGAGATTTGGATTATCTGAAAGTAAAGCAAATAAATATTATGTTAAAGAGAGTAGAAACAATTCAAAACTGGTATTTATTTGTCTGAGAAAATCATCAGTTGTGAAAAGAATATATATATATATATATATATATATATGCATGAATATGACTGACATACCTGTATAAAATAATAATATAGTAGCCAAATATAGTGATTACCTATAGGCATATTAAAATATATAGAATTATCTTAGTTGAAAACTATTAAAAGGTATTTTATTTGTAAAGGATAATATTGTATAACTCAGTGAGTTATTTATTATACTTGACATATTTAAGGCATCTAAATTTTCCAAAATTCATGTAAACAACTTACTTTATAGAGTACTTCTTATAAGTCTGGAGTACAGCTAGTGTTGATTTTTTTATTCATAGAAAGAAAGCATACTTGTGCCTTTTCTCTCCAAATTTGTCTGATTGGTTCATATTAGAAATTGTAAAAAGGTAGGGCTGCGAATTACTAGGCATCTGAAGATTAAAAGAAAAAAAAAAGGAAACAAGAGAGGGCCTTCTTCTAAGACAAATATAATTGATTTATAAATGAATCTGTTCACCACCCGCTAATTTCCCCCAATATCTACTTACATCATTTCCCTTATAAACATCAGAAATTTTTGGTTAAAACCAGGTTTGTAGACCGAAGAGGTATTGTGAAATTAAAGAAGAATATTTTCTGATTATCCATATATCAATTTTAAATGATATATATCATGAATATATATTTTCCATATCCATATATATAATTATATATATATGTTTGTATACACACACATGTAGACACACTTTTCTTTTGAGATACTGGGCATTACACCCAGGGCTTCTTGTATAATAGGCAAATGTTCTACCACTAAGATATCAATCCAGCCCTTATTTTAAAACAGAAAAAATAGGTATGTAAATATAAACACAAAGATATAGATATAGGAAGAGAGAGAAAAAAGAAGAAAGAAAACGAGAGATGGAGCCCTTGAAAATCACTTCTTAGCTCAATCATGCAGATATCATATAAAGAAAAAAACAGATTTTGGAATATATAGATTTAAGACAAGATTGAGGTTGGTTAAAGTGATCCCAGAAGTTGAATTTCTTCTCTAGCTTTTCTGAGACATTCTTCTCTAACTCTGTTCACTTGATTCACCTGCTTGAGTGATTTCTCATAATTTATAAGAGGACTTACTTAGTTTTATGCGACACTAAGAAAATAATCACTTTGCTCATTTGAGTCTTATGGTAGTAGCTGAAAATACGAAGCAAGAAAATGCCCATCAGTAAATGGGTATTTAAATAAATTGTAGCACATGTATTTAGTGGTGAGATCATAAGCATCTGTTAAATAGAAGAAAGTAGGTTCATTTTGTATGATAATAGGGATATCTCAGATATATAGATAAAGATATGAAGTTGGAGAATGAAAGTATGGTGTCATTCACAATGCAGACATTAAAATTTAGGTAGAGCTTTGAATGAGGGCCCCTCCATTTGGGTGTTGCTCCAGAAGCTATAAGTTATTAATCCTAAATTCTAGTGCCAGAGACTTGATACTACCCAATAACTCATTGGTAAGGGGGGTTTACAGAAGCCCCTAAAACAATATAGGCTATTTCATTTCCCAAGATGTCCACCAAAACCGGATGGTAAATCCCTATTGCTCAAGATACCACAGGTTTCAGTTGAAGGACATAGAGAAAATAAGCTGGAACTGAGCTTGAAGCTTCCTCCCTACCAGCTACCTATTATCATGCTAGAATGTACTATGTGATCTGCTGGGGGAAGAAAAGCTATCAATGGTCTTACCTAGCTGTGGACCCTGCTTTATGGGTATCCAAGCTTCCAGGTAGGATTTTACCACTAGTGCAATAGTGAAATGGATGTTATGGGAGTAAGTTATCATTTTATGATTGCATTTGAGGCCTGAAGCACAGGAGGGATTCCATGCACGCACTAGAAACCTGGCTAAATGCCTATGACACAGGTCCTATTACTTGATTATACTAAAAAGTATAATCAAATAATAGGATGTATGTATGTCAAATTGCATTCTATGTATCTACACTTGTTGCCATTGATAAGTACTGCTTGGAGCTCCAATCATTGAAGTTTCTCACCACAATGAACAATGGTCAGTGTAGAGTGCATAGCAAGCAAAATTGCAGAAAGTACGTGACTACTGTGTGCTCAGCCTCAAATAGGACATCTAGACCACCCCTCCAAGAATCAGGGAAACTTCCAGAAGAGAAGATGGAAGGAAGTGAGGGGAGGATGGCTGTGGAACACTGTATTCTTAATGCAACACAGCTGTTACGATGGTGATGTGGCAGCTGTGGTTTCCTAAACAAAACTGAGCCTGTCAATGCATCACTGAAGATGTGGGAAGGATGTATGAGACCTCACACATCCCAGCTCATGGCTGCTTGGAGAGTGAAATCAATCTCATCACTGGTGGAGCCGCTGGTAAGATGACCATCCCACTGTAATGTGTGCTCAAGTAAGCAGACCTAATTTAACTCAATGAGTTAAAAAAAGGTATTAAAGGCCATGGTGACGGCTCAGAGGTTAAAGGCACTTGCTTGCAAAGCCTGATGACCCGAGTTCAATTCCCCAGTGCCAACATAAAGCCAGATGCACAAAGTGGAGCATGCATCTGGAGTTCATTTGCAGTGGTAGGTGGCCCTGGTGTGCCGTCTGTCATTCTCACTCTCTCATTCTATCGCTTTCAAATAAATAAATATTTTTTAACATTATGAATGTAAGATGTGAATTCATGGGGAAGAAGGATTTAATGGAGGTGGATAAGAGAGAGTAGTTAGGAAGGGTAAGGTCAAATACATAATGCACATATGAAAATATCAAAAATAAAAAAAATTAAAAATACATTATGTTATTTTAAAAAAGCCATGGAAGAGAGGTCATGAACCCTAGTGGAGTAATGGCTGCTGTTGTCTGGCTAAATACATTTATTATGCCCACCAAACTGCCTTATAAGCACTTTTTAAAAATGTTCATATCCATAGAATAATGCCACTCTCTCTTTTGGTTAGAGAAGCGTCACTTGTCTCTGAAAACTCAGAAGACACCATAGTGATGAGAAGAACTGACCGTGGAGTGCTTAGCACTGGGACATCTCTTTCACACTTCCCCAGGCTCAGGATCTATTGCGGAAGAGGTGGTGGAAAGATTGTAAGAGCCAAAGGAAGGGGAGGACTGCTTACAACACAAGTTTCTAGACACAAAATTCCTTGATATTCATGACTTCACAATGCCTGATAATACCTACACATAATGGGAGGAAAAGATGATGACACTGAAACAAAACAGAGACTAATTGAGAGGGGGAGGAGATATGAGGGAGGGTGGGGAGGGAATCATATGGTTTATTGTCTATAACTCTGTAAGCTATCAATAAAAAGTTAAACAAATTAAAATTTATGTGCTAATGAAAAAATTTTATGGAGACCTACATAAAATGTCTGTTCACTGCTTGTCTCTTAGCAGTGAGAATGTAGAGATCACAGGGAGAATTATGTCATTTTGTACCTTCTCAATTTCTTAAAACTACACACATAATTATTTTAAAGAAATAAATGAGTAAAAACTGAATTATTTTAATATTAAAAAAAGATTTACTATACAGGCTCAAGTTTAATAGCTAAATGCCTAAAAAGGGTTACTTGCTAAATTTAGTCCCTAATTTACAGAGAAGCAATACCTCTAAGAGAAAAAGATTGTATTTTTTTTTTTTTGGTCCATTAAGAATAAAGTGCATTGTTTTAACACCATACATTTTTATTAAATGATATTTTATTTCTTTATACCACTGGCCAGGCAGGAATTTTTCTTTCAAATGCTTGCTTCATGATCAAGATTTAAAGAATTTAGCCAGCCTGATGTATGGTAATAATTTATATGGGACATAGGATGCGTTGCAAAAGTTTATTTGTTGATGTTGAATATATTTTGTACATTTTAGCAGGCCTATGACTATAATACTCACATAACTATGCCATGAACGTCAAACGCCATGCCAATTGACGTGCATTCTTCCCACAAGCTATTTGCAGCCCTCCCTCCTATCATGAAGTCAGACTCAATCATGTAATTACTCTAGCTAAGTTTGCCTTTAAGATGATCTAATCAGTCACTCGGTATGCTAAAAACCACTTCTTATTTTCACACACTGCAACATGAAAAGTTTATTAAATGACTGATGTATACCCACAAGGTGGAAGGCGGGCTGCATTTCAGAATATTTGACCTCATTTTCAGATAGGAAGCGGGGACATCTGTTGGCTGTGGCATGATGCCACTGACAAGTGATCCTTCCAGGTTGATCATTGGATGATGCACAGCTCGTCAGTAACTTGACAGTTCTTCATTATGAGTGTCTCAGCTCCTCGCAGATGTTTCCCTGAAGGATTCCGCAGTCAGTGACAACTCCATCGCATACTGACAAGGGCTCACACCTCTTCTTGCCTTGGCCTTGCCAGATGAGCTCAAACTTTATTGCTTCAGTTCTTGAGCGCAATACTGGTAATCCATCATCCTATGAAAATTGGGAGGAATAGTCTTAGTATGCGTCACTAATCTCTCCTCTAATTACAACGTCAACTACCACATCTTGAACATTTCCCCTCCGAGAACATTCTGGAGGTACCACATTTAAAAGAAAACTGGAAGGAGGTGAAAATTAAAATATACGGCATTATTGTCGGTGCATTGTTTTAGAGTGTACAGAATTTCTGCAGCAATAGATTTTAACTGTACTACTCAGTAATATTATTATTACCACTAGCTGTTTTCCAGTAGCAATTGCCATAATTTTCTCTTTTTACTGCTCACTGGACCCATGCCTACTCAATTTAGAATAGTTGGCCATGGTGCTGCTCGCTTTCTTAAAACACAGGAATTTTCAATTTTCAAGAATGTTTATGGGACCAGAGTAATTTGAAACAGGTGTTTAAACCTCTTGCCAATGCTGTGCAGCAGAAGGTTTATATATTTTTCATTATATATAGAGACAGACCCCAGCACTTGGAATGACCATCTGTCACCAGATGCACGCTGTGTATGAAATGTAGGAGAAAGAGTTTTCAGTGCAAACTCCTTTGAAAGTAATGGATGCTTTCCCCTAACTTCTTTATCCTTACTCATCATTGAGTCAGGTAAAACCAAGAGGAAGAGTTTGTTGCTTTCCTTTCAGAATATCGTCAGTGAGAGAATAAGAGAATGAGAATGAGCACGAGAATACTTAGACACCATTTCTGCTTAGTTTACTGTCGATAAAAATGTAAGCCCCAAATGTGAGAAAGTACTTGTCCCATTGATTTCTGTCAGAGGTGTAATATCCTAGCCTATATATTTTCTTGTACTTGTTTTTGACTGTATGTATTTGTGCTAATCATGTGTGTATGCATGGTTATATGTGTGTTGTGTGTGACTACATATACACATGTGTGTGCATGTGTTGAGACCAGAGGATGGCATAAGGTCCCTTCCTCAATAGTTCTTCATCTTTGTGTGTGGATTCATGTGTGTGAATGTGGGTGCCTGTATGCCATGGAGGGAGACTGGGGTTCAGAGGTCAACTTGAGATGTCAGTCCTCACCTTCCACCTTGTTTCAAGGCTAAATCTCGCATTGTTCAGCCTTGCCTTCGCTGGATAAGCTGGCCCTCAAGCTATTGGGCACTCCTCCTGTTTCCACCTCCCTTCTTACCATAGAGCCCTGGGACTCCAGGCACTTGTGCTATAATGTCCTGCTTTACCAGCACCTGCTTTGGATCCCCAGAACACTCATGCTTACATGGCATGTGCTTTATTCACTGAACTTACCCTCCAGACTTTCACCTTATTTTTTGAGATAGGGTCTTTCACTGAATCTGGAGCTCAATGACTGAGCTAGACTAGCTGGTTAGCAAGGCCTGGGGATCCACCTCTCTCCATCTCCCAGGTGCATTTCACCATGCTCAGTAGCTCAGTATTTATTTAAAACACTTCGTTGACAACCACCACTCACACACACACCAGACTCTAAACATAAATCCAGACTGCCACCCCTCTTCTGACTCCCTTTCTTATTCCCTTCCCCGGAACCTCTGTTTGCAACTCATCTCTCTTCTGTTTTGTTGTCAAGATATATTTCTTTTCTTTTTTTTTTATTATTTATTTATTTATTTATTTATTTGTAAGGAGAGAGAGGGAAGGAGGGAGGGAGGGAGGGAGGGAGAGAGAGAGAGAGAGAGAGAGAGAGAGAGAGAGAGAGAGAGAGAGAGAGAGAGAGAGAGAGAGAATGGACATGTCAGGGTCTCTGTCAAGATATATTTCTTTGTTCTCCTTTTCTGCAGGTCTTGTGTAGGTAGCGTCAACCACGGTGAGGTGATGTATGCAATGTCTTAAAGACAGTATTCCAAAACACTGTTTTAAAAACAGTATTCTAAAGCACTCTTCCTCTTCCTTTGGTTTTTACAGTCTTTCCACCACCTTTTCTGCAAGTGTCCTAAGTTTTGAATGGTGTGATAGAGATGTCTCACTTAGTCATTCTTGGCTTTTATGTGAGTGCTGGAGATATGAACTCAGGCCCTCCTGCTTATGCAGTAAGAAATTTACGGACTGAGGGCTGGAGAGATGGCTCAGCGGTTAAGGCACTTGCCTCCAGTGTCTAAGGCCCCGGGGTTCAATTCCCAAGGACCCACATAAGCCAGACCCACAAGGTGGTGGCCCTGGTGCATTCTCTCTCTCTCTCTCTCTCTCTCTCTCTCTCTCTCTCTCTCTTTCTCTCTCTGTATCTCTGCTTGAAAATGACTAAAATATTAAAAAAAAAAAGAAATTTACGGACTGAGCCTTCTCTCCAGTCTTCCTTGTTCTTTTTTTTAAACGTTTTTTATTGGCTTAGAATTACATATATTAACACAACAATATGCTCAGTATCATAGGTTCTTAGATAAAGCCTTTGAATCCATGATGACATTCCCTCTTATGCATTAGTTATTCTCCCCCCATGACTCTTACATTCTTTCCTCCCCCTCTTCCGCAAATTTCCCTGAGTCATAGTGGGTGAGTTTAAATTTTGCATAGTTATTAAGTTTGTAAGAGTCTCTAAATTTGTGTTTTGGACAATTTTGGGCACCCTTGGTGACTCTCTCCATTGTCCTTCCCCAGGTTATCTGCCTTGCTGTGGGAATAGCTCTTTTGCTCGCCATCTCACTTCCTTAGAGGTTGTGTTAGGGCTCTAAATGGTGAGTTTGAGGTGAATGGTCTCCTGCTTGGGTGTCCCCCATCAAATCAGTTCCCTTTGGTGGAGTTGTTTTTTGTTTGGTTTGGTTTAGTTTGGTTTTCCTTTTAAATAGCACTATGAAGCTGGGGTCTTAAGTACAATTTCCCTAGAATCTGGTATCTTAAGTCATAGTTGCCAATCAAGTATCCACAGGTATCCAGAAGGTATTATGAACTAGTGTATCTAGCCGATATCCATAACAGGAGCTTGGAGAGAAAGTTGTCTGTAGGGAGGGAATAGCTATGAGATTTACTGATGATATGCGTGCAGAAGCGTAGGCTTACCACTGCCAGGTCAATCAGACTTCATAGTTAACCAGAAATCTGAATATCTACATATCTTTTACTAATGTTCAAATATTTGCATTGAATTTAAAAGAAATGAAAAGACATATATGTATTCGTAAATATGCCAGTTTAGAGCTTGTTTTAGTCAATTGTGGCTTTGTTCACAGTTCATAAGATATTTTCCCTTGAGGCCTATCAAATGGTGTGTTATAGTAAGAAGTAACAGCTAGATTTCACCTTATCAAGAAATTACTACTGAGAGTGGTGCTTCTGGGGATGATGCCTGTTTTTCTCTCACTGCTTAGCTGGTAGTCTCCAAAGTCATGCTTATATTCGCTCACTCATAGTTGTCCACATTAGAAAACAACTTGGACTTGTGAGGGAAATAAACAAAGTGGAACAGAGATAGTATTTTATTTTATTTTTTTTTTATTTTTTTTTTTAATATATATTTATTGTCCATAATGTGTTACATTATTTAGTGGGCAAACCATGCGTTGTTATCCCGAATTCCCCAATTCCCCCCCTCCCCATCCCTGATCAGTTGTATATCCTCCTCTGTGGGCTGTCTGTATTAGTCCTTTAATTATAATATAGGAGGAGAAGAAGGAGGGGAGGGGAAGAAGGGGAGGACAGAGGAAAAGGAGAGAGAGACAGAGAGTGAGTATGGGCATGCCACTGCAAAAGACACATGCTCCACTTGGTGTATCTGGCCTCACGTGGGCACTGGGGAATTGAACCCAGGCCATCAGGCTTTGCAAGTACCTTCAACTGCTGAGCTATCTCTCCTGCCTCAAGGTGGTACTTTGACTACAACATGGGGAACGTGCAGGCAGGGATGCCAGCCCATGACTTGGTGCCATCCACATTTAAGATGGGACTTTCTCTCTCTGTTAAATTTCTGAAAACTCCTTCAAAGACATTCTCAGAGGTACACCTCTTTGGCAATTCCAAAGTCAGTGAAGTTGACCATGAATATCAGACATCATATCCATTTCATATTTATAAACACCTACCCTGTGGGGTAGGTACTATTTCATGCATCTATCCAGTGACTATTTACTGAGTGCTTACTAGGATCCAAGTGGTACTTTAGGAAAACAAATATGAAAATGAGAAGAAATGTCAGATAATAATTGTTATAGTGGGATATTTTCTTGGGCAAACTGTTGGCAAAATAAAGTATATAGTCCATTATGTAGAAGGACTGTGGCAGAAAAGTGTATAGGAGTAAAAGGAGAGGAAATGTGTAATTGACCATTGTTTGGATAGAAGACTGAAGAAGCAGATTCGGAGAGGAAGAATAGGAGTTGAATTTTGAATGTGTTCTGTGGTGAGTTCCTTTTAGGTATCCAGCAGTGATGTCATGAAGGCAGTAAAATTTTGAAGACCCAGGCTGGAGCTTTGCACCTGAGAATGACCAGATGGTATATAAAACTGCAAGTGTGCAACACAATGATTTATAGAAAGGAAAAAAAAATTAAAGGACTAAGCTCTGAGACATATACACTGATTTAGTGGTCAGTGGACAAGAAATGAAAAGCCAATAAGCAAGACTGAGAAGGAACGAAAAGTTCTAGTAGAAGAAAACCAGGAAAGCAGAAGACTCTAGAATCCTGGAAGGGTTAAAAACTGCCTGGGGAGAAGATCTTAAAATCTGGAGTCTGGAGTGTGACATTTCAACACAGTATTTCTCTCTTTTTTTTTCAATTCTCTCCCTCCTTCCCACTGACTCTGTTACCTCAGCAATGATGTTGTTCCCATGCAGGTATTTATCACTACATTTTGTCAAACATTGTGTACATGTATGATTATATACATTTGAGGCCATGTCCTGTGATTCAGGGGCAGAAAACAGAGCCCAAGATACTGAATATGGAGCAAAGGACCTAGAAGTCAGGAAGGAAAGATTTACCAGGCAGGCAAGGATTAAAGTCAAGGCATAAGTAAGAACACAGCTGGTTTGAGGAAACTGATTTGGTAGGAGCCTTTGTGTCTCAAGTGCCAGGGGATGGCTCAGGCAGTCTATAGACAGGACCTGATTAATTGCACATGCCAACATAGAGCATATGTCACTTGAAGTCATGTAGATAATGCTACAGGATTTTCCCGCCAAATCCGTATTAAAGCAATCCCAAATCAATGGGACAACAATTAAACTGCATGTACCATGAGCTTGACAATCTGTTCAAAGTGGTTCACACATCTGCTGAGTTGAATGAAGGAGACAACTGAACCTTTTTGAATCCATGCCGCCCAGTTCCTGTGGTGTCCATCCCTCCAGCTCTCAGCAGTGTCCATCCCCCCTGCTCTCAGCAGTGTCCATCCCTCCAGTTCTCAGCAGTGTCCATCCCTCCCAGCTCTCAGCAGTGTCCATGACTGACAGCATCAGAGTCAGCATCCAGCAAATGACTGAATGTGATCCAGTCAAATAGAAGAAGACACGTGGTGTCTTTATGGACATCACATTTCTGTGCTAGTATTGTATATGTATTTTATAAGCCTGGGCTTTTTTTTGTAAGATGAATAGTTACAGTTGATATGTATACCCTGAAAGAACAGTATAGTTTGATGTGTAAATTGCTAATAGCTTTCTGAACAGATGGGTTTAGAGACAATATCAATTTCTACAGCCAATCCTTGACAGCTACATTTTAATAATGTGCATTGCTATCCTCCCAGGTATCACACTAGGACAGGGTGGGAATTTCTACAAGAAAATCCCAGTGTTAATGAGCTTGATTTGATGTTCATTTGGACAGTAGGTGTTACAGTCAACTTCTTGCTGGCAGAAAAATACCCAACCAAAAGCAGCTTGTGGAAGAAAGGATTTATTTTGGATTACACACTCAAGGGGAAACTCCATGATAGCAAGGAAAATGGTGGCATGTGCAGAGGCTGGACATCACCTCCTAGCCAACATCAGGTTTGACAAAAGCAACAGGAGAGTGTGCCAAAAACTTGAGAGGAAGCTGGCTATAACACCCATAAACCCACCCCCCACAATACACGGACTCCAGGAGGCTCCAATTCCCAAATTGCTACCAGCTGGAGTCCTAGCATTCAGGACTCATAAGCTTCTGGGGGACACTTGAAACCAATCACCACAGTAGGGAACCATGTATCTAAGTATCCCTCATAGTTACCTCCAACTGGCTATTTTTAGCCATTTATTGACTGTTTTAAAATGCATTCTGTAGTGTTTTACTCCTGTGCAGGAATTCTCTGTAACAGTTTTGGTGCTGCTGTCTGCAGAATCTGGCTTAGTGTGTAGATCAACCCTAAGATGCTCTCTTCTTTCCAGCAGACACTCCTCCTTTGATTTCAGGGTGGAAGGTGTTTTTACTAGTTCTCTGTTCTTTGCAGAGGCATTCTTCTCTTCATTTCATCTTATAGGATTGAGAGATGATTTTCCTAATTGCCAAATGAAGAAACTTTAGGTAAAAAAATCCTGAATAATATTTTTTTTCTCTAAAATAGCATATTATCTTGACTATAATTTCAACATTGCCCTGCTATCAAAACAATCTATCTTAAACCTATCTTATCTTAAATTTTATTTTCTGCATGTTTGGAATGGTATTTGTAGATAGGCCAAAGTTATTATAAGCATAAATTATGTAGTAATGAACTAATGGCTTATAAAAAGTAATCTTTCTCAAATGTTTCCCTTTGATCAAAGTTGTTATTATGAAACCAAGGGCAAACTCTTGTTACAACTTAGGACAGTAAACAACTAACAGAAAGCCTGTGACTAAAAATTACATTTAAAACTTTAGAGGAGTTACAAGATTAAGAAGGTAAAAGCAGCACTGACCAGTTACATCAGAGTAAGCAAAGTCGTTGATGAGTCAGAATGTGGAGCTAAAGCAGGTAATAAAGAAGACAGAAGCCGACAAGGATGGCTCTTAAGAGAATAACCTGATTTTGAACAGACTATGATTGACCCTTAGTAAGACAATGAAGCCCTTGAGTACAGAAAAGAAACTGACCCTTATTTGTGATCGTGAGATGACGTTTCTATATGAAGGAAGCTTTGCTTACTATCAATGAAGCAGGGTAGTTGTAATTATAATGTCAATCCTATTATCTTGTGTTTAATAGGATCAAATTGACGTTCTTTTAAGGGAAGAAGGATTTATTTTGGCTCATGGCTTTAAAGGATGCAATTCATCATGGCTGGAAAGGTACAGCGGTGGAAGCATGAGGTAGCCGGCTAGGTCACATCTGTTGTCAGGAAACAGAGTGTTTGGGCTACAATTGGGGCCAGGCTATACCCATATACTCTGCTCCTATGGACCTACATTTTTCAGCCAGGGTCTATGTCCAAATGGTTTCACCAATTCCTAAAACATTACCACTAGCATTATTAACATTACCACCATGATGATGACCATGTGTTCAAACATGAACCTGTTGCTGGACATTTCACATTTAAACTATAACATACTATTCCTAGCCTGCTAGACCCATGGCTTTCAGAATGCAAATTGCACATAGCACAACTTCAAACATCCCCCATATTTGTTAACAGTCCAGCATTGTCCAAAACTCCTAACTCCCAAGCTGTTTCAGAGACTTGAGCCAATCTGTAAACTGTGAGGCCCTGTAAAAGCAAAAGTCACATGTTTTCAATATATAATGGTACAGGGTAAACAGTGCCACTTTTAAAAGGAAGAATGAATACCTAACAAGGAAATCTTGGACCAAAACAGAAGATCAAAACCCAGAAGGACAAATACTAAATCCTGACATTTGCGCCAGGTTATTAGAGTTCATGTTGGCACCATCTGGGCTCCAATAATCCTGGGTAGTACTGTCCCTACAACCCTGCTGGTTGTGTAAATGTGGCATCTCGTTTGGGACAATTCCACTTGCCCCTTCAGCTTTCCTTAGTGGATACCTCACATTCCTGTCATTTCCAACATCTTCGGGTCTTTATAGCTTCACACACAACCAATTCATGAACTCTATGATCTTACTACATACACGCTCTGTGGTCTTCCTGGTTTTCTGTAATGTTGGTACAAGCCTCCATGACCCCTTAACTCTTGAAATTTGTGTGTTTTCAAGTGTGGGCAATGATGTCAAGTTCTGCTGCCTGGTCAAGAAGTGTCCTGTGCCCTTGGATCACTGCTGTGTTAGCTAAGTGCCTGTACAGCTGAGTGGGGAAGGGCGCTATTTCCCTAAACTAGGCAGCTGTGTTCAGGCAAAGGATCCCTGTGGGATTACTCTCTGTTCAGTCATAGCAAATTTGTTAGACATAATCCTTTTAAATGAAGGCTTTTCAAATGGATTTTTAGTTTATACCCTAGAGCCTTGATGGAATAGGTATTATCCTCAAGGCACCATTCCTATTATCCCAGATTAAAGGTTGCTGATTTTGGTTTTCTCCTTAATTATGGCAATCTCTGTAACAATGACAGCTGTTGTGTCTGTACCATCTCATCTACTCTGCAACTTTACCTATGTCCATGCTCTTTGTCCTAGCCAGAATATTTTCTTTTACATCTTTCTGTTCCATTTTCTGTTATCTCTTGTTATAAACTTAGCCAATGGTAGTGAGCAAAAATCATGCCAAGGCCTGGATGCTATGCTGTCTTGAAATGTGCTCTATTAAGCAAATTTTTCAGACATGGGAAAAATGTAGCCAGAATCCTAAATTTAATTTAATTTAATTTAATTTAGAATTCCTAAATTTAGCACAGATGTTTTCTTGTCTCATGCTTCAAAGTGTCCTTGTTCCCTTCTTAATCCTCACAAGCAGAGAGTTTTTACTTCCCACAGTTCTATTGGCATTCTGATCTTCCATCTTACCACAAGAGACCATTGTTAGGCACTGCTTACTGCATTCTAGGGCTTCTCTTGCCCACAGCTTTAAATACTTCCACAGCCCTCTTACAAACCAGTTCCAGGCCACTTCCACATGACCTACAAACCACATGGTTTAACACAACAGCAATCTTACTTCTTGATATCAATTTCATATATTAGTTACTTTTCTTATCACTGATCAATACCTGAAAGAAGCAACTTTAATAGAGGGAAGGGTTTATTTTGGCTCAAGATTTGAGTGGGTATAGTTCATCATGGCATTGGGTATAGACTTGTGGCTAAGACCTCAGGAGCATGAGGTGGATGGTTGTACTACATCAGAAGTCAGGAAGCAGAGCCACACATTGATAGAAAATTTTATTTTACTTTGTTTAGTATCAATTATACATTCACCATATAAAAAAGTTCTGCCTTTTGTGTTCTATGGATTGACTTTATTTTTTTCTTTCAGTAAAAAGGAAACAGATGCCTGCTGAATATGTTAACACTATTTCATTGTTTTCCTGCACATCAAGGCATATTATTCTGCATTCTTCTTTTTTCTCTATTGCTCACAGATATGAGGTCAATATATCACAAAAGTTATATTTCATTCAACATATAAACAATATGGATTATTAATAAGGTATCATATGGCCTTCTTTGTTTCATATTAGGTCTGATATATGTATCTGTATTTTATACATAAGCACACTTCAGTTTGTACTAGATATGTTTTAAGTGTTCAAAAGCCACATATGGCTAATGGCTCCTGTATCAAGAGGAGGACTAAGGAAGATAATACTGGAATTATGGAATTAGCATGTAGAAATGGGTTGTTTTAGAAAAAGAAAGTGGCGGATGCAGGTGAGAACCATTGCAATCCAGTTGAGAATGATGAGCCTTTAGACTCAATAAAGCTAAGAAGTCAAGGATAGTAGAGAGGGTGCAAAATTGACAGATGTTTAGGGAACAGTGAGGTTCCTGAACTGGAGCTATAGAAATGGGTAGGAAGCCTGACTCTATTATCTGAGTTGTGTTTTCCTGCAGGTCGCTCATTTCTAGGTCCATTGTGGCAGTGGTTGTGGACATGTGGGTTAGGATATCAGGAGTCAAAATAAACCCTTCCCTCCACTAGTTACTTATTAATATAAAAAATTGATATCAAGAAGTGGGGTTATTGCTGTGATAAATCCTGTGGTTTATTGCATATTTCTAGGTATCCCGCTTTGTGTTAAATAAAAATAAAATCCTGTAATAAGAATAGTAGGCCTGAATAGTAAGAAGGTTGTGAGGATTAAATGAGTTCATTAATATATTATTCTTAGATTAACTGTCACTTTTTAAGCACTCAATAACTGTCAGTATCATAGCTGAAATTAACAGGATTTGCTAAGTAACTGGTGTCACAAAAGTCAAGAGCTACTCAAAAACCTAGACTGGTTTTGTTCATAAACTCTATGATAAATGGCTTTATAATAGTTCTTTACAGATATTTTAATGCCTATTTTAGCACATGAGTTTTAATCAAAACACAGATTTCTTTCTTTTCCTAGGAACTTTGTCCATGTGGGTCCTCTGCTGGGCAATCCTTTACCTCAGAATTTCCCATGGCCTGTTCTCAGGTGTCAGGTCAAAGTTACAAACAAGTCTTCAAAGATGTCTCATTTGATCTTCCTGCTCTCTCTCTCTCTCTCTCTCTCTCTCTCTCTCTCTCTCTCTCTCTCTCTCTCTCAGCTCAACCATACTCTATTTCTATGTCACTGAATTATTTATTAATCTGTCCTCCTCACTGGTTATAAGATCTACAATATTTATGATCACTTGTCTATGTTATCAGTGCATCCCTACTGCCTAGTCACTGCACAAAACTGATAAAAAAAAAAGTACGCATTTGTAGCTGGATGTGGTAGTGCATGCCTATAATTCCATGACTCAGAATGTGGAAGCTAAAAAATTAGGAGTTTAAAGTTCATCCTAGGCTTCAAAGTGAGTTCAAAGCTAGACTAGGCTACATGAGATTCTGTTTCAAAAAACAAAATAAGTTTTCAATGGATGAACAGGTGTTCAATTTGCTGTTTTGTGAGTATAAGATGTAGAATAAAAACTAAAACTAACCAAGCAACTGATGGGATTTATGAGTGGGCTAATATCTTACTATAGTTCAATATTTATAAATTTTCTCACTTTATTAAAGTACTAGTTTTGAAAATAAAGCAATAAACACTCATGGTTAAAAATGAAGATTCTCTTATCTTTGTGTACCTTTATAATGTAAAATCATAACAGCTTAGATTATAGATAATGGAAGCCCACGTTGTCCAATGTTCATGTAACTTGGTCATATTTTATTTCTGTTACATTTAAATTTAATGTTAATTTTGTAATTCAGATTTATGTCAAATGATTTTGATAAGATTGATATCACCCCCATTAGAAGGA
The DNA here is from genome assembly GCA_004024765.1 of Zapus hudsonius. Lineage (NCBI taxonomy): Eukaryota > Metazoa > Chordata > Mammalia > Rodentia > Dipodidae > Zapus > Zapus hudsonius. The sequence continues at coordinate 20,719 of PVHP010022178.1, forward strand.
ATGTGGATGAATTTTCAAATTCTTACTCAAAGAACATTTCCATGTGAGCCTGTTGAATATAAGGTCATATATTTGCTTTATTTAAGCAATGTTATTATTATGTAGGGATTTTTTCTTTGCAGTAATAGTACTTGCTAAAATGATTTTCCCAGCACATTTGATTAGATTTGAGGAATTCAAATAAATTTACCACAATGGTTCTTAGAAAAATCCATTTTCAAGCTGGAGAGATGGCTCAGCAATTAAGGAGCTTGCCTCCGGAGCCAGGTTCAATTCCCCAGGACCCACATAAGCCAGATAGATGCACAAAAGTGGCTAGAGGCCCTGGCGTGCCCATTCTCTCTCTCTCTCTCTCTCTCTCTCTCTCTCTCTCTCTCTCTCTCTCTCTCTGCTTGCAAATAAACAAATAAAATATATTAAAGAAAAAAAAAGAAAAAAAAGAAAAATCCAAGTTTTCATTGGAAGCTTTTCTCCACCTCAACTGTATTTTTTTAACAATCATGATAAGAGAGTAAATAATTTGCAGCTCCCATGCTGAGCTCCTTTTTCCGTTTTATCTAGCTTAAGTGATTGTTTTTTAATGGGAATCCTTTGGGGGAATCAATTGCCTAGTCCCTTTAAATGGTTTTTATCTCAGTGGAGGTGGAGTTAGGCACACCAGGCTTATTCCAGGTCAGATGGTTTTGATTTGAAATGCATTAGTGACCCAAGGATGGGTTCAGCAATTTGCTGTTTTGGCCCAAACTTACTTTTCCTCTATAGGCTTTACATCACTACTGTAAGACTCATTCTGAATACTGAATCCTGTCTAGTGATGCCCTAAGGTGGAAGGAGAGAGACTAGAAATGTCAATCCCAAGATGCTAGAAATGGTTACAGAAGATGTTTGATTGCATAATCATATTTTAAATTTTGTTTTAGTAGATGAATGTCTTTATTACCCCTGTAACTTTTTACTGCTAAACTCATACTTCAGTTTGTGCCATTTCTACCACTGGTTTGTGGCTTCTAATCTAAGTTTCAAGTTTGAGGTACAATTTTAATTAATGATTAAAATCAACAAAAGATTCCCAAGTGAGAAATACTGTGATAGGTTATTTGGTAGATATGATGTATAAAGAAAGAATCATTGCAAATAGTGAGAACCTTTGGAGTAATGAATTCATCTATGACTCTAAGAATTCAGCCGGGGTTGGAACAAAGGCTCATCTGGGGCCTGAGTTTGGATCCTCAGTACCTACACACGTTCCAGGCGTGGTGACACATACCTGTAATTGCAGCACTCTGGAGGCAGAGACAGCAGAAGCTTGGGGACAAGCCAGCTAGCTAAATTGGTGATCTTTGAGTTCAGTGAAAGATCCTACCTCAATAAATGAAGTGGAGAGTCATTGAGGAAGACATGGACTTTGACCTTTTCCCTCCACATACAAGTTCACATACATGCACACACACACATAAACATGTATGCCCACATACATATGAACATGGGCACATACCATAACTAAGAGGGAAAAATATAGAATTCAATACGACAGTTTATTTTGCAAAAGGATGGGCCACAGAGGAGGTAATAATGGGGAATTTTATAGTTAACATAGCTGTGATGGACACTGAAAAGTAACTAGTATTTCACCCGGCAGGGATGCCCCGCGGTACTGGAAAGATAAGTATATAGATCAAAGGAATAAATAGAAGACTAGATATAGGAACGTACTATTAAATTAAATCAACACAAATAGCTCTGCACGTGATACAGGATAAGTATCAATGTGAGCTAAGTCTAGAAAGAGGGGTAGGAAGCTTGGAGTGAGGTATGTTCACTCCATTTCCTCAGACATTATTTAAGGAGCAGTTGAAAGGCAGTATACTCTGGTCTGATCCACTGTTATTTATGGTACTGGTCTTTTTCCCTGACATGTCCTTATGATTCCATCTTGCTCAGAAAATCTCAGACATATAAGTAACTCTTTATAATGATTGGGGAAAAGATGAAAAGGAAAGATAGAGGTCATATCAGGCTTCTAAGGGAATTTACATGTAACCTTGTCACTGATTTGGTTATTTGGTTTATATATAGAATAGATATTTGGTTTTGGCCAAGAAGATAAATTTGACAGGGATAAATGAACAGTCCTGTATTTAGTTCATAAAAATCACTTGCAAAGTGCAGGGTAGATTTGACAGCAGACCATGGAAAAGGAGAATTTATTTGACTGTAAACTAGATAAGGGGTAATCTTACTGCTGAAAAAAACAACAATAGCAACAATAAATATAGTTTGTCCCACAGAGAAGGGGCATAGTAGTTGAAATGAGCACTGTATTCTTTAAAAGAAAATGCTCAAATTGCATTAGGATTTTTTAAAAAAAATATAGTTCCATATAATTCTATTGATATTTGGAGTTGGGTTTAAAAGTCCTTAATGCCCCATTTGTATTGAACTGATCTATGTGGTTTGTTTGTACCTGCTGAAGAAGAGAGATTTGGACATCATAGAACAATGCTCTCTATAGATGAACATTTCTAAGCTTTGAATTACGACTGATTTTGAGTAAAACTATGGCTAGGTCTATGTCCTCTGGGATGCCCTCAGCTGAACTAGTTGATGAGATTTTGTTGTACTGTTATTTGTGATCACAGCAAACTCTAATATAAAAACCCTAATAAGGTAGAACTGGTTATGGAAACCCATGTGTAAAAGACCTTTTCCACCTCCCCTTCAGGAAACTTGAGAGTACAGTGTTATACTTGAAAGTGATACCAGGTCTGTGATTACCAAGAGGCCACTTTTATCTCCTACTCCTTCCTTATCTTTGAGCAGTTAGTAAAGCTGTTGGGTGAGGTCTGTTTAGTCATCCTTCTGAGAATGTCCTCACTTCTTCATCAGTGTTGCTTGAAAATGACAACAGAAACTATGGTGTTTCAAAAAAAGTGGTCCATGGGTTATGTGCATGAGAAACATTGGGAATATGTTTAAAGCATTAAAGATCACATCAGACTTAAGGTTATGAATTACTGCAGGATGGGTTAAGTGGTCAGTACTTTCAATAACTATCAAATGGAATTAAAAATATTTTATGAGTGTTCTATGTGTATTTATGTGTATATATGGACATGTGGGGGGCAGTGTATAGACTCCAAGGCTCATGTGTGGAGGTTAGAGGACAGCCTTGGGGGGCTTGAGAGGCCAACTCTCCATCACCTCAAAAGGTCTCAAAAGACAGGACCTCTCTTCTTTAACTTCTGTATGGGCCCTGGCACATGATCTTCAGGATTTTTCCGGATCCACCTCTCATTGCCATAGGTACTTTAGGATCACAGAGGTAGTGCCACATTGTATCTGGTTCTTACCTTTCAATCTAGCATTTTCTTGGGCTGGGGAGTATTGAACTCAGGATGACAGGCTTCCATGCAAGTGCCTTTAATTGCTGAGCAATATCACTAGCCCCAACAATAATATTATCTTTTTGGCAGTAGTGAGAATTGAACTCACTGCTCATGGGTATTGTCCATGTGAGGCAAGCACTCTGTCACTGAGCCACATACCCAGTCCTATTCAATGATACTTAACTGGAGATTTTTGTCTGAATTCTAAGGTAGTATTTGATAATGTCTGCAGACATTTTGAAGGTCACAGCTGTGGTGAGGAGGTAGTAAGTGCATTACTATCACTGGCTTGATGTGGGTAGAGACAAAGGATATTATTAAACATGCTTTTATAGAGATTCTTCTTATCAGAACAGTCTCCAGAGATCAGTTGTGCTGAAATTGAGAAACATGTTATGTATAGAACAGTTCAAAATTTGTCTTTTTGAGAGTTAGTACCTATCTTGTACATTTGCTCAGCTACTTTATTTATTCATGTACTTTGAAAACTTATTTTTAACGATACTATCAAAACAGAAAGATATAAAACAACTTTAAATATTGTATTAGAATGTGGATTTATACTTTGGTCTTTAAACATATTTTATTTATTTATTTGCAAGCAGAGAGATAGATAGAGAGATAAAAATAGAGTGTGTGTATAGACAAACCAGGGTCTATAGTCACTGTGAAATAACTCCACATGCATGTGCCACTCTGTGCACCTGGCTTTGCATGGGTACTGGGGAATTGAACCAGGGTCATTAGGCTTTGCAGGCAAGCACCTTAACAGCTGAGCCATCTCTCCAGCCATGGTCTTTGCTTTTTGATATCTGTTCTATTGTCTCCAATTTCAAGTTGATTCATTCACTGAAACAATAGTCATCAAGATGAGATTTCCATCAGGTAACTGCCTTTCTTTTTACATATTGCAAATTTTAATTCATACTGAATTAGAGGTTAATTTGACATTAAGTCAAATATAAACAACATTTAAAAATAGGATTCAGTTTTATTATTTTCAAGGGCATAACCATATTTTGATGAAGGAATACCTGAAGGAAATAGTGGATTATACATCCTTAGAAACTTATTTTTATGCATAGATGACCATAGTAATTAGCAGCTCATCGTTTAAATGTGAACCCCGCTGATAAAGTGGTGACTGACACAGCAGTGGTCCTTTTACTGAGTGGAAGCAGCACTTTCCTGCTTTGCACTATTGATTTTGTAACATATCTGCTTTATATTGTAATGGTATAAGTAGAAAATCTGCCCAGCAATTCTAAGATACAATAAATTCCTAAGAGTTCTTAAAATTGAAACACAACACCCATATTTATTCACTTTGCTTTCATTAAGCAAAAAGAGGAATATAATATAGCAGTCACCCTTGTTACATGTTTGAAACCGCAATTCAAATTTAACTGCATAAGGTGTCTCCAGCAGATGTTCTCTCGTAATAATTTCGATGGTGACTTTCACTTCTGACTAGCCTGGAATCTCTAATGAAAGTTTTTTTTTCTTCAAAATAAAAATACAGAAAAGAAGCCACAGAACATGCTTAGAGATGGAAATTGAAATCATTTTGGCTAAATGTATCGGGTTAGAAGTTGCCCTAGTTACTGATTGCAGCTATTAGATATTCCCCTTGTGCAAGGAAAGCCAGATATTGATTTGTGAATTTGAATTTCTTTTGAAATAATTGATTTCCTCTATTGTGGATTCTTACCTCAGCTCATGAAAACTCAGTGCAATAGGAATCACCTCTAGTGATTCTAGTAGCTTGCTGGTGTTCCGCTTAATTGACTTTTCCTTGCTATCCTACAAACTGTTTAAATATACTAGTCATACAATGCATAAAATTAATGAATTCCATAGAATGCATAAAATTAATGAATTCCATAGAAAGCATAAAATTAATGAATTCCATAGAATGCATAAAATTAATGAATTCCATTCACTCTCCCTCTCTCTCCTTCTCTCTCCATATATATATATATATATATATATATATATATATATATATATGTAATATTTCAGCCACTGCTAATGGTCAAAGGATTTACCATAAGTAATACCTTTCAAAACTTTAGTTCCTGGAATCTTGAATTTATTTATATATTCATATGTCTTTTCCTTAGTATACTACTGTTGCAGTCGGCTTTACATTGCTGGGACAAACATCCAAACAGATATTGATTATGGGAGAAAGGAGTTTATTTCAGACTTTTAAAATCCAGGGGACACTCCATCAAGGGTGGAAGCAGCTGGCTTACTTTCATAGGCCCAACCAGAGAGATAGCACCAAATAGCCAGCAACCACCAACACCAGCAAGCACAAACCACCAGAGCTGCAACTGCTCTGAATATACCTAATAGGGCCAGACACCAAAATCCACCCTCAGTTGGTATCGCCGATAGCTGGGCTCTGGAGACTCAAGTTACAAGCTCAATTCTTAGCCAGAATCACATTCAAAATACCATGAATTCCTTGTGGCAAAAACGCATTGTTTGCCCACTAAATAATGTAACTCATTATGGACAATAAATATATATTTAAAAAAAATACCATGAATTCAATTTACCATAGCAACTCAGAGAAAAAAAATGTATAGATCAATGACTTAAAAGTTAATAGGGCACATCTTTAGCATATGGAATAAACATTTTATTAAAGTGTTAGTTTATGAACTATCTTATGCAGTAATAAAACCAGAAAGTTTTATTGAGACTAGATTATAGGCACAAATGTCAAACAAGTGAATTGCACACATTTGTCAAAATACAATTTATTTTTTTAATCCATAGTATTCATATTCTGTTTCAGTTATAACAGGGATCCTGCACTTCAGCAGAGCTCTGAGTTAATAACCACTCAGAGCTAATATCAGACTCCTCTGACTGAAGAACGTGGTATTCAAAATAACTGTTCTTACTTACTTTAGGCTTTAACTTCAAGTTCTGTGGGTCTGCAGACCATATTTCTGACCAATTGGCTGTCAGTTATCGGATTCTGTTAGTGCTGTGCAGGTTTGATGATTTTTCTGGAACTGGTGATCTCATAAAATACAGGAAAGAACAAAGTTAGGGAGAGTCTTAAGTCTGAGTTTCTGTGCCTTTTGCTCATGAAGTTGAGGTGCTTTTGACACATTGTGTTTACCAACTGGGAAGCTCCACTGAGCCTCAATGTCAAAAGTTTATACTGGAGATTCATTACAAAGGTATGATTGATTAAACCATGATGCTGTGATTGAACACTTTTTTTTTTGTAGCCTTGGTTCCCTTTTCATATGCTGAGAGGTCTCAAAGTTATAATCATCAAATGGCCCAGTTGATTTTTTTGGGGTAACAGTCCCCTATATCTGAGCCTATATTAGAAATCAGAGGATTTACCTTATTGTTGCAACAAAAAAAAACATTCTTATCACTTAGGAAATTCATAAGTTCAGGACGAAAATAGATAAATGATTGTTGAGGTCAGCTTTCAATTGCTGCGCAGAAAGAACCCAAACAAAAGCGGCTTGTAGAGGAATGGGTTTATTTGGCTTACAGACTCGAGGGGAGACTCCATTCTGGCAGGGAAAACGATGGCATGAGCAGAGGGCTGGACATCACCTCTGCCACAGCACTGTTTTTTCTTGAATGGGTTTATTTGGCTTATGGACTCGAGGGGAGACTCCATCCTGGCAGGGAAAACGATGGCATGAGCAGAGGGCTGGACATCACCTCTGCCACAGCACTGTTTTTTTCTTGAATGGGTTTATTTGGCTTATGGACTCGAGGGGAGACTCCATCCTGGCAGGAAAAACGATGGCATGAGCAGAGGGCTGGACATCACCTCTGCCACAGCACTGCAAACAGTGGCAGGAAGGTGTGCCAAACTCTGGCAAGGGGAAGCTGGTTTATAACCCCATAAGACCACCCCTGACGACACAGCTTCATTGAGGTTGTAAAACCCAAACTGCCATCAGTTGAGGATCGATCTATCAGAACACATTCATTTGTTTGTGGGGGACACCTGGATCAAACCATGACAGTCCGCCCCTGGCCCCCACAAACTAATAATCATACAAGATGTAAACACAATATGTTCAGCTCAACTCTTAAGTTCCCGCAGCTTTCAACTGAGCCATAATACCAAAAATAAACCTGTAATGGCACAGAACATTCACAATGCAAAACATGAGGCACAGCAAAAACAGATTGACCAATACAATACAAGATTTAAACAGGGCACCATCAATCTCTAACTCCAAGTTCAATGATTCTAACCAATAACACAAGTCTCTTGGAGATTCAATTCCGCCCCTCCAGCTCGGCTACTCGCAGTCGGGGAAAACTTCATCCAGTGCTGGCAGCTCACCTTGGCACCCATCCATAGTCCTGAAATTCTTTGGGTCTCTATTGCAACCCACAGTTCATCCTCATGGCTCCATCAGGCTCCATGCAGCCAACCTTGCACACCTGCTTCACATGCCGATGGCCATTTTTCAAAAACAAAACTGTGTTGCAAATCCAATGACCCTCTCTTTCTAACCAATCTCCATTCCACAGAACCAGGTGGGCTACCAACTTGTTAATCCAGGGGGGATCAAAGCATTCAGGCCCCTTACTTCAAAGAGTCTGCATTCTTCCTGTTGTTCCAATGCAGACCAGCTGGCCCAATCTCAATGG